>JBAMAX010004727.1:0-14811 GCA_037043745.1 Chymomyza amoena | reverse complement strand
CTGTAACCAAGTACACCAGCTCCAAGTAAAACCACAACAAACGTGTTTGGTTCGGCAAAATTAATTTGTTATCGGGGTTGTGAGAATATACAACTTTGGGCGCAATTAGAAAAACACCGGCAAGAAAGACAGGTCGGAGTAGCAATGAGATCATTCCTTAAGGGTACTAATATGAGGGGTATCCGCACCTCCCTTCTCGCTATCAATCTTTTTTCCCCTCTAAATGAGATCCTTCGGCAGCAGTAGTATTCCTTTGCACTTGATCGTTCCGTATGTACATGTAACACTATGGATGCAAATAGTTTTAAAACTAGAAAAATATTATTAAAATTATTTAAAACGATGTTATCGCTTGGAGTTTCAAAGGAATGATGGGATTTTTATTTATGATTTCGAAACGATATTTTATGGCATTTATTTTTTTTAAATAATCTCGTTCAAATGTTGAAGGTCCAATTTTCCATAACTCGTTCAAGCATTTCCACTGGTATTTGGCCAATAACACGAGTAATGTTGGCTTCCAAGGCCTCAATCGTTGCTGGTTTGTCCACGTAAAGTTTTGACTTTACGTAACCCCAAAGAAGAAAGTCGAGCGATGTGATTTCGCACGATCTTGGCGGCCAAGGTACGGGTCCCGTACGTGAAATTAATCGCTCACCAAATTGACCTCGCAATAGAGCCATTGTTTCATTGGCAATGTGGACCGGAGCGCCATCCTGTTGCAACCAAATGTCGTCGAGATCACGGGCAACAATTTCAGGCAGCAAAAAGTCCGTTAACATGGTCCGATAGCGTGCGCCATTGATGGTAACGTTCGCACCTTGCTCATTTTTAAAAAAATACGGACCAATGATTCCACCATCCCACAGACCGCACCAAACCGTTGTTTTTCTTGGATGTAATGGCAGCTGGTGAACCTCTTCGGGTTGATCTTCTCCCCAAATACGGCAATTTTGCTTATTCACGAAGCCGTGGAGCCAAAAGTGGGCCTCACGCTGGTCGAAAACAACGGATCTTCATCGATCTTACCAAGAGCCCAGTCACTAAAACGGCGACGTGCAGGAAGGTCATTCGGCTTCAATTCTTGACTGAGTTGAATTTTGTATGCTTTCAAGCCGAGATCCAAATGTAAAATGCGCCAGCTGGTTGAATACGACAGGCCAAGTTGTTGCGATCGGCGCCGAATCGATTCCTCGCGGTCATCGTGAACACTGTCAGCTACCGCCGCTATATTCTCTTCACTACGTGCTGGATGTGGTCGATTTGGTAGTGTATCATCAAACAATGAATACTGGGTTTCAAATTTGGTGATGGTGTTACGAATTGTGGGTTCGGTGGGTCGATTATGTGGACCATAAGTTGATCTCAGCGTACGAAAAACATTCTTTGCAGAACGCTGATTTTCGTAGTACAATTGTACAATTTGTAAACGTTGTTCGGGTGTAAGTCTTTTCATGATGATTTGCCAATGAATTCTTCTGATTTTGGTTTTTTTGTGAAGGAACCGGATTTTATTGCAAGCTTAGTGGTACAGGGTATCCCAAAGTCGTCCGCGCCGACTTTACGTACGCCAATTTTTTAAGATTAGAATTCTAAACAAGAAAAAATCAGATAGTCTATGCGCAGAGTGATTTAATTTAATTTTTTTTAGCTAGTTGTTGGGAATCTCTTAAAATCTAAAGCCTTTGATTCCTTAGTATGAAATTACAAAAATATTTCTTTGATGGCTGCAACTTTCGAACCTATATTTAAAAAAAAAAATATAATTTATCTTTATTCATTTAAAACAGAATGTTTAATCGGTAAAAGACTTTGATCAGAGTTTATCTTATGTAATAGAAATATCTTGTATGATTCGCATGTTTCTTCTGGTTGATCTTGATCTAAGTTTCAGCGGTTGCAGGGATTCCGTTTCGTGAATTTCATTTGGCAAGGATCATATTAGTTGTGCAACCGTAAAAAAGATTGATTTCTGCTTAAAGCAGTGCATTAGCGATATATATATAAAAGAAACTTATGTTTTACGTGTTACGGATGTTCTCATGAACGCGTCGATGAATTTCAAATCTGATTTTTGCGAGTGTTAGAGGTTGTCAATACGGAGGTTTAAGCCTATTTCGATGTGTTTGTGTGTATTGGTTCATGAGATATACGCATTTTTGGGAGTATCGGTTTTTGTGTGTATATTGGCATATATACAAAAACTGGTTTTGTTGTTAACTAATGTTCGAGGCCCAACATCGTTTCAATCATTGAGAACCGTGAATGGGAACGTATCGAGAGGCATGTCAAAAATTGAATTTGTTGGAAAATGATTTGCACTGGGATCAAACTTTAGCAGATGCTGCTATTACTGCTCATCCATATCAAATACGTGCTCTATTTGCGATTATTTTGGCAACATGTTTTCCATCAAATCCACCTGAATTGTGGATAAAATATCAAGATTATTTATCAGAAGATATTTTGTTTCGAGTACGTCAAGCAAATCGTATTCCAGTGATGGAAGTTTACAATGAAGCTTTAATTCATATTGAAGATCTACGCTTGGCGATGGCTAATAAGGCATTAGGACTATTGGGAATGCCGTCTCCTAATCGATCAATGATGTATTTCAATTGGAAGAAATGCAACGAATCAAATTAATTATCAATCTAATCGGAGTTGCGTCTAGGGAGGGCAAAAATATAATATGAAGGTTAAGTCTGGGCATTAACCTTTTACGTGGTTTAAAATCAAATGTCAATTTTTGACGTATTACAATTTTTAGTACAACACATTAAAATTTTATATTATTTTGACACTTAATAATAGTAAACCGTACCCATTAAACAAATGGGTTTAACTTTTATTTTGGTTCCATAAAGTGAAATATAAAAATTTTGTTTTGTTGTTAATTTTTATACCGGATGGCTGTCCATCTGTTGGCTATTTGCGGCAGGCTTAGGTATACGCGAATTCGGAATCTTTTTTTGTTTTTCAGCAATTAACTGGTTTGTCCTTAAACATAGATATTCCAAGCAATTTTTCAGATATTGGATCAAGCGTGTATTCTTTTCGCTACCCTCTTTGGCGTACAAAACCAATTTAAACTCCTCGCCTGAAAGGGTCTGACTCCAAATTGGACTATGATTCTTAAATTGTAAAGTAGTTTCATCTAACGAAGTCTTCTGGGTTTCGCTTGAATTAATTGTTGTCTTTAGCGTATTGTCTTGGCCGTCATCGGAATGTTGAGTGAAATCTTTAATATTATGCGATTTTGTTTCAGGACTTTCATCCAAACTTACATTATCTGGGCTAGTTATCGCTTTAGCTTCTTCACAATTCGGAGTCTTCCGTTTTATATGCTCAACCTCTTTGTGAGTTAACAGTGCATCATCGTTTCGAATGAATGTATAAGCAGTTCCCGTATGTATTTCAAAACTTGCTTTTTTCGGGTTTGGCATGCAGCTGGCTTCGAATTCGATAAATTCTCTTATTACTGCTCGAGGTACAACCTTGCATATTGACAATTTATTGGTAATATCTTTGTCAGCTACTATAGCTGCCATGGTCTGTTCTCCTGCAGCCTGGACATTGTCATTATCAAATACGCAGCTTTCAGCTTTGTCCACATCATCTTGTTCATTGATATTATTCGGCGCTACATCTTCCAAGGCGTCTAGGCATTTTGCAACCTGGACATTAGAGTCCCCTCCCGGGACATCTTTTGGAGTTGTAAGTTCAGCGTCAACCTTCGCATCATTCGTTCCATAGCCTGAAGTATCTGTGACGTCATCTACTTGATCCGCAAACTTGTGGGCACATTTTACCGATGTTAAATCAAAATGGAACTTGTGATCTTCCGAATGTATTACCTTATCGCGACTCTGGGCCATAAAATTTTCCACAGCTTTCCGCTCTTCAGCACTTAAGCCATTTAGCAAATCTGCAGGTAACATTATCATTATGACACTATTAACGCTCAAACTTGAGCGTGCTTGGTAGTGCTTGGGTATATAGCGATTAAGTACGCTTAAAACTTTGACCTTTAAGGCAGCTAATTTGGTATATTTGTTCACGTTTGTCGTATTAATTCCCAGAGTCGCTGCTCTACGCAAAGCGGGTGGGTGCGCCAGGTCTTTCTGTCTGCCATCTAATCCGCGCCGTGGTGTTTCAATAACATTTAGGGATGTCAAGGACGCGCGTATATCATTTTTGAGACACTCTCTTTGCTTACTGCTACAAAGTGCAATAGGCTCGTGACCACGTGCCTCCAACGCTTCATATGGCTGGCTTGGATCGTGGTTCAGGTCGTAGAATTTCTTGAACCATTGAATAAAATTCAGATTGTCCTGTAATTTGCCTTTGATAAGCAAGATTATCGGTACCTCCTTGGTAACACCGCACTTTGCAAATGCCCTTTGCAACAGTTTAAAATTTTGCATATAATCCGTTGGTGAGTTGGTCACAAACTTAACGAGCCTCAAATTTATGGCATCCGGGCGAAGTATGTGGAAGAGCTGGCAATATGCTGCACCGGTACATAATTCATCGATTTTTGTAATATCACTTTCAAGCAATGCATTCAACCACTTCAGGATTTCTTGTCGGGATAAATTGTTTGCCGAATTGCAAACATTGGTAACGTTCTTAAGCAATTGAGCCATCTAGGCAGGATTATGATAGCAATACAATTCAATTTGTTGAAAATAATTTGTCAACTTACCTCGATTGATATTTTTTTTTTTTCACACAATTTCAAAAGTTTCACAATATGTAATAAAATAAAATTTATTTTATTTATTTTTAGTTTCCAAGCTGCTCCTATGCCAAGTTGCTCCTATGAACAAAAGTATAATTGTGAGAATGTTATGTCAGTGTGTAAAGGTTATATAACTGACACTTACAAATAGAAATTTAAATAGCCTACTAAAAGTGGTAAATATTTAGCAATGAAACTATATGTGAAGAGCTACTGAGGTCAGTAAAGTAGAGGCACTATCGATTTGTCCCTCTACTGGGAATTGAATCTTAGTTTCAGACGAGCGTAATTTAAAGTCAATCGAGCAACGATTATTTTTCCAACTTCAAATGGCTATATCTCGTAAACTAAAACAAAAGGAGCTTAGAATCGTATTAGTTGCGTCTCAATTTGAAGCAATGAATATGACAGTTTGAAGCCCATCAGCAAAAGATTATGTTTCCGTAGCCACATGGAGCTGGCTTAGAACGTAACGAGAGCATAGGTTAGGTTAGGTTAGGTTAGGGCGGCAGTTGACCCAACTCACTTAGGCCAAGAATAGGCCGAGCTATTTCACCACTCTTCCCCACATGAGAGGTCCCCTACGAAAGGTGAGGAAGCCATCCGGCTGCTTGAATAAACCTTAAAAAGCATTTTGAACTCTGTTCAGAGTGCTGAGAAAAATCGTCTAGAAAGTGTGACTGAAGGAACCTAAATCTTTTACTGCCTAGTCCAGGGCAGTGACAGAAGAAGTGTTCCACCGTCTCCAGCTCCTCCTCATCGCCACAGCTTCTACAGAAGTCATGGTGGGGAGCATTCAACCTGGATGCGTGGTTTTCTACCAACCAGTGTCCCGTGGTGGCACGGATAACAGATGAGCACTGGGCTCTATTCAGACAGCAAAGTTCTTTGGTTCTTTTACTGCAGTATGTCGACCAAGTTTGCCGCGAGATTCTACTCGTGTTCGATATCCGATTCCACGTTTTATTTGCACAGAGAGCGAACAAATTTCGTATTATCAGTTTACAGGTGGCCATCGGCACACCCAGGTCCTCCTTGTCTTGAAAGACAATAAAAAAATATATTTTGTTAGAAATCTTGCTATTGAAACGTTGTAAACAGTTTTATTTAAAAAATTGTTTATAAAAATTCAAATATCTTTTATGCCAAGCTGTCTATTACAAATGTAGGCGCACTTAGGTGCTGGAAATACATTTAAATTTAATTTGCAGATAATTGAATCCTTAATACGGCTGACGATATGTACGCTGGACAGTGAGAAGGAGGCGTCTTCTGTTAGAGTTTCGAGTTCCGTGTCTAGCCTTTGTTCATTAACCCTTCCCAGCTAGGGATACTAGCTGCCACTCGACGGAAGGGCGAAGAAAAAACGCAAAGACCCAGAACAGATCCTTTGAACCAGAAAATGTAACGCCCCAGACACGACGTCGTTCATCTCGCAGACTTCAGCGCAATTTGCTGGACTTAATAAATGAATGATCCTGTAGATACTGCACAGTACTGTACCACTGGACAAGTACTGTAGCTGGACCGTAAGAAGGCGGCGTCTTCCTATTAAGTTTCGTTTTCCGTTGCGACTATCCAATGATTCACTGTAATATTAGCTTAAATAGATTTTGTCGTGTCCAGCCGTTTTTCTTTCAACCAACCTAAACCTTGCTGATACTCGGCGGGAGGGCGAAGAAGAAACGCAAAGACCCATCACAGATCCTTTAACCTTTTTTTTGATGCCAACTTTAAGCAACCAGAAGACGTAACACCCCAGACAAGATGTCGTTCATCTCGAAGACTACAGCGTGAATTACTGGACTTGATAAAAGAGTCTGTAGAAATTTGCACAGCAAAACCAGATGACGATATGTACCACTGGACAGGTACGTGAGATAGTAGGAGGCGAAGGAGAAGTAGGCGTCTTTCGTTTAAGTTTGAGTTCCGTGGCGTCTATCCAATGTATCCGCCGGTAGTATAATTTGCAACGGAAATGTTTCACGGTAATATAGCGCAAACGGATTTGTTTGACAATTTTTGATTATTTTTGTTTTCAGACTATATTAAAAAATGTAATGACAAAGTTTGTATAGGTTAAAATTTTGAGTTTTAAAGCAATGAAATAGTGATTCGATTTGGACAAATGTTATTTGAGAAGATATAAATTTCTTCTACTTCTTCTGTCATCCTCGACTCCTAGTGAAGCATAGGGCCGTAACTATCCTCTTGTAGCGAACTCTATTACGGGATTCACGGCAGATATCATTCCAAGAGTAGCTGGCGGCTTGTAGTTCATGATCAATAGATCTTCGCCATGTTCTTGCAGGCGCACTAACGTGACGACCTCTCCCCTGAGGATTCCAACGAAATGCCTGTCGAGCGAGGTTCTTGTTGGATCTTCGGAGGGTATGCCCAATCCATCGCCACTTACGCTCGCATACTTCTACTGGCGCAGGTTTCTGATTAGTTACGTTCCAGAGATCTACATTACTAATACGGTTGGGCCATCATATACGTATGTAGAATCTGGCGCAAGCACTTGTTGCAAAAGGCTTGTAAGCGTGCGTCGGTTCCTCTCGTATGTTTCCAAGTTTTGCAGCCATCAAATAAGATAGATGTGACGTTAGAGTTTAAAAAACGTATTTTGGTGAACATGGCCTAGAAGAACTCACTATTGGCGGACAATATCAAATAATCTATTAAATTGGGTTCTACTTTATACCGCCATCAAAGAAGTTTAATTAAAAATTCTTCTGTGTTTGGTTTTTTATGAAGGAGCCTAATTTGGCAATCAAATGTCTTTGATGCTTTTAAGCAATATACCGGATTTTATTGCAAGCTAGTGGTTCAGGGTATCCCGAAGTCGTCCGCGCCCGACTTTACGTCCGCCATGTTTATATTTACTTTTATTAGGCTTCAATGAATATAGGTTATTTTTATATGGTCAAATTTACATACCCATAGTGCTGAAATTTTACCTTAAAATTTAAAATTTTTTTTAAAAGAATCTTTTATTTTTCTTTGCAACCACAAATTGAAATTTTAAAATAATTTGTATGAATTTATTTTTGAATAATATTTATTTATTAAAAAAAAGTCTTTTGAAATTGTGCAGTCAGTAATTGAAAATGCAGTGTAATTTATAGTCGGTATGTCCCAGCCCAATTATTGTATATAAGTTTTGTGAGTTTTTGGCTTACAATATTTATTTGAAAAGGATAAAAAACAACATTCTTGAGTATTTAATAATTATTTTCATAACGATAATAACTTCAATAACTCAAAAAGAAAACAAAAATCTTCAAATAAAAACTTTTAAATGATATCAAAAGATTTAAAAGAATTTGTAATTTGTTTGGTATTCCAGATTTACGTGTTCAAAAGACAGATAATCGGTTTTTGAGATAGCCAAGTTCATTTTAAAAGTTTTGGCCAAATAAGTTTTTGGTATGGCATACCTTCAACTGCCTTTAAGCTTTTGTACAGAAGGTCAAAGACTTGTCGGGATGCTTTGCACTTTGCATTGTTTAATAAGTTTGATTTGATAGTGAGTTTGGCATAAAAAAGAACTACAGCCGATGCTCGACTGTGAGATACCCTACACACTATTCTTAGAAAAAATAGATAAGGTTTGCGTCAAGTTTTCCTTTGATTTAGGACAGCTTAAAGAGTCTTGGCCCTACGCTCCACCCGGAGTTAGAAGAACTTATATATATATTATACGAGGGGTATTCAAAAAGGAAGTTTCCCTAATTTTAAAATGAAGTACAAAAAAATTTTTAGGTTACAAAATGAATATTTATTAATTATTTGACTCACAAACTATTTTTCTACATACTCACCTTCGACTTGAATACATTTTTCGTATCTGTTATAGAGTTTATAAAAACCTTCTTTAAAAAAAACGTGTCCTGTTTTTGGAGCCATAATTTGACAGATGTTTGGACTTCTTCGTTTGAAACAAAATGCTGCCCACTTGGTGCGAGATCCGGAGAGAGGGTGGGTGATCGAAAATTTCCCATTTGAATTTTCCCAATAAAGTCCTCGTTTTTTGAGCAGAATGAGGCCGTGCATTATCATGAAAGAGTAAGATTTTTTTGGATAATTTTCCTGGACGTTTTCGTCTGATGGCATTTTTAAGCTTATTTAAAACTTCGCAGTAACGATCCGCATTGATTGTTGTACCAGGTTCCAAAAAATCAACCAACAAAACAACTAACGCAATTCACAATTGGACACGTTTTTTTTAAAAGAAGGTTTTTATAAACTCTATAACAGATACGAAAAATGTATTCAAGTCGAAGGTGAGTATGTAGAAAAAAAGGTTGTGAGTCAAATAATTAATAAATATTCATTTTGTAATCTACAAATTTTTTTGTCCTTTTTTTTAAATTAGGGAAACTTCCTTTTTGAATACCCCTAGTATATAAAATAAAAACTTAAAAAAAAATAATGGCCTAAACTTAAGCACTTAAAACATTTGGCATAATTCAAGTCGAAACATTTTTTATAATTAAGCGCAAATAAACAAAATATTGCATATATAATATTGAAGTCAATTTTTTTTTTGGTTGCATTCTTTTAAAAACTGCAAAATAAAAAAATTATATACAACATTATAAAAAATGTTGATTTAAAAAAAAAAATGTGCATTTTCTATTTGACAAAACTTATTTTTTAATTCTATACTTATTTACTTTTTTTTAAAAGCGCATTGCATTTATTTGTAAATTTAACAATTTTTTTTTAAAGTTTGCGGTAAATTATTATGCAAATATTTTGAAAATATATATGAAAAATTAAATATATATATATAAATACTAGCCGGCCTCCGGCACGCTCGCTTCGCTTCTTCCAATGATTTATTTTTGTGGCGAATTCACGAAATTGCATTATGTGCAAATATTGATCTGATCATATGTATTTTATACAGAAATCAAAACATGAATTGTAAGCAAAAATCGCAGAATTGCTTTCTTCTTAAGAAAACTTTCTTGGAAAGGAATAACTAAATCAATATTAATTTCTAAAATTGATGAAATTGTAAATTATCCTACCGAGTTTTTAAATTCACTTGATTTGCCAGGAATGTTAGGAGTGGCAACCCTTATCTCTTAGGGGTATTAAAAATAGATGTTGGCCGATTCTCAGATCTGCCTAAGAAGCACACAAAATTTCATGTGAATCGGTCTAGCCGTTTCGGAGGAGTATGTTCACACAAAAACCAATATTCACAATCCCACGAACCAATTCATATAAACTCATCGCAATAGGCTTAAAACTTCCGCATTGACCTCTAACACACGCAAAAATCAGATTTATCGTAAAACATAAACATAAGTTTCTTCTTATATATAAAATTCTAGTTTCACAATGTTAGTTACCATACTCCTCCGAAACGGCTGTACCGATTCTCATGAAATTTTGTGTGCTTCAATAAAATAAAATTTATAACGTTTATAATTTTTGTGATTCCTTTCGACAAAACCAATTAACTAAAAAATATTAGTTAATCTGACAATGCACACAATGCCAACCTAAATTAAAAAAAAAATTTTGAATTGGAAAATCAAATTGTCCTTTTTAGTATTTCCGTCGCAATTTTGTTATATTTTCTCAACCTTAAACAATCCTTGGACTTCCACGAACATTTCAAGACCAAAATTAGCCAAATCGGTTCAGCCGTTGGTGAGTCCATAAGCTTCAAAGGAACATAACATTGTGACACGAGAATTTTATATATAAGATATATTAATAATAATTATAATGAATAGTTTATATAGCATGTAAAACTGAACAGAAAAATCAAATTCAATAAACACGAATATAATGTATTCCGAACAAATAAAAGAAAAGTTTTCTCCTTTTGTTTAATTTTGAACAGCGCTCTTATAATTTTCCATATAAAAATACTAATTAATTACTACAGCAGCACTGCAGCGCCATCTAGGAACATTATTTGAAGTTATATTTCAAGCAGTTGCAGCGCGCTCTAGTGCTTTGATTGTAAGTTATTTACAATAACGATGCCAAACAGTAACTAAGAATTTAAAAAAAAAACTGTTGCCTGTAAAGTCGGTTTTACGGGCGAAGATTTTACGTGACAACGTCTTTTTCTCGGTAGAATATTTATTGATATGAATATTATTAAATTGCACAATAATAATTCCTATTTGAGTGATTTTGTTGAGGATAGGACGATGATAGGAGAAATAGGAAATGAAAGGAAGTGTTTCTGCTGTAATGTGTCTTGCGAAAGTCAAGTCGATGGTTGTTTCTTTTAACGTAGTTGACTTAGAAACGTTTGATACGCAATCAAGATTATACGTATATTTCATGAAATTATGAAACGAGTTGTCAGACTTTACGTTTTCGTATCTCTTAATAAAATAAAATTTTCTCGGCAGTAGATAATAAATAAAAAGGTATAAACGAATGGTTTGACAGAAGAAAGGCCGAACTATGCTTGTTAGCATGCAAACAAAATAACAAAATTTTGTGTTGCTAAGGTAGCGCAGTGCGAGTTTCTATTTGTGCATTACTTTTTCCGCAGTTGTAATGCAGATTTTCGGCAGATCACTGCTTTTCTATTTGCCTCCGCTTACAATCCCTCAAACGAAACGCAGCGCTTGTAATCAATTACGTTTTCTGCGGAGGTAATGCAGTATTTCGGCAGACCGCAGAGGCTATGCGCCGCTGGGGTTAATCAGTTGCGCTCACTCAAAACTAAAAATAGCCACCGCTGTGAGCAGTGCCAGTTTGGTGCTGAGCGCTAAGCGGTGCGGCTGACGCTGTGCGTTGCTTGTTGCTGCGATTCACAAAAAGTCGCTGGTTCGTTTATAGATAAGAGCAAAGCGCAAACCAAAAATAAAAATGCCACTTATCGTTACGATTATTTATCGTTACGGTTATCATTATACTTTTTCAATGGTGCCACCCATACAAACCTAATTTAAGACGTTGTCACGTCAATAAATTCCACCTATGCGCCACCTATGTAGCAGTTAGTGCAGCTCACTACAGTGGACGCCAAAAATATTGCCATGCTTTTTGCCAATTGCAGCGCTCCCCAACGTTCAATTTACAAAACATTTCATAAACCGTTTTTTTTGCGCCCTCTAGTTCGAATTTTCGAAACTCTTCCATATTGCGTTTTAAGCAGAGTACGAAATTAAAACAGTTTGCTTCTTCAACGGTAGAGCCGTAATATCTCCATGACTACATGTGAAATTTGTAAATTTTTAAATTAGTAGGCTTTTTATATAGCCCTAAAATTTCAATACCCATTTGCCGTAGACAAAACTTTAGTATTGTGCTATCGTCGAGAAGTGAACAAATTAAAATTAAAAATTTTGTGCGACAAAAAATAAAAAAATAATTTTTTTTCGGTTTAAATTGTGACAAAAACACGCAAAAAAAAACCCAAATCTAGTAGGCTGCTCCATATTTCATAATTGGACTACAATTTGTGTTTGACTGGCCGAAGTTAGTTTTGTTTAATACTTTGAAGTGGAAACATCTAAAATAAAATTACAAGATTTTCATAAAAAAAATTATAGTTTACAACTTTGTGTGATCTTTTTAAACAGAATTGTCATTATGCAACGAAGGAACATGGAAGGCAAGGAGAATACCTGCGGTGGTTCCCGTTCCAATCATCAACAAGGACGTTCAGAGCCACAGGTAAGATGGTTCCTTTATCATTAAGTACCTTTAGTACTAGCAACTAACCGGGTTCTTTACACTCCAACCACCGTTCGGTCTTTTTTTAATCAATTTAATTTATGCAGAAAATAATGCCTGTAATTTATAATGCATGTATTGCCATAGGCAGTCCTGCCCGAATTTAAAGTATGCAGAACTTTAAAGCTCTGCTATCTGTGCATGGCATTTACATCTAGTTCTTATCGCCTAACTCATGCAACGTCTTTTCTGCGATCTACGCCATGTATCCCGCTTTATAGGGTCCGCCCCGAACTATTATACCCTTTGTAGCAATTAGTGACCATGGCAATATGCCTTTTTAACGACTTAACTCTCTTGCCCTATCCTCAAGACAAAAATCAGCACTAATTATTTTTTACACTCTTACTATATTTCCATACGGGATGTGCCTCTGTAATCCCACTAACAACAGGAAGGTGAGCAGGGAATAAAAAAGAATACCAAATGCCAGCTCCAAAAGGATGGACAACGGGCTTGGCTCCAGCTCCAATCAGGACAGCCCAATAAACCTAAAAAAACGCAGCAGAAAGAAGGGGAGCAGGCTGACAAGGCTGCTCAGAAACAAGAGGAGTTGCGTCAAGATAAGCAACAAACCACCATCGGGTGGGGTAAACATCCAGAGGCGGGTGATATACAGCGTGGAACAATTGGCAAGCCTGGTATAGTTGAGGTAAACTATTTGACACTCGACTTAGCGGATATGCCAAATATTGCCTATCATTACGATGTGAAGATAATGCCAGAGCGACCAAAGAAATTTTTCCGGAACGCATTTGAGCTATTTCGAATAGAACATTTGAATGGAATTGCTGCTGCCTATGATGGCAAGTCATCCTGTTATACAGTGGACGAGCTACCCATACTCAAACAGGCTAAGGAGGTTAAAGTGACTGATGGTGAAGGTCGCGTACTGCATTACACCATTCAGATAAAAGGGACTGAATCCATTGAAGTGGATTTGGCTTCACTTAAGAATTACACGAAGGACAAGCTGTATGACAAGCCCATGCGTTCACTGCAATGCCTTGAGGTGGTGCTGGCTACTCCATGCCACGAGAAGGCATTACGCGGCGGTCGTTCCTTCTACAGGACCTCGCAACAGGGACGTATCGAGTTGATCGACGGCTATGATTTGAATATTGGTCTCTATCAATCTCTTGTTCTTGGTAACTCTCCACTTGTGAATGTGGACATTTCTCATAAGACTTTTCCAATGGCCAATTCCATCATTCAATATCTAGAGCGTTATGGGCTAAAGCAGCGCATTGATAAGAGTTCTACATTGGGAGGCTTTGCAAAGAATGAAATATCAACATTCTTAAAAAACCTTCAAATAATATACGAGCCGCCCAAATGCTTTGGAGCTGCTCCACGTGCATTCAAAGTGAACGGACTTACGGAGAAAGATGCAAATATGCAAACTTTTACTGTGGACAAAATTACCCAAAGCGTCGCTGCATATTTCAAGAAACGTGGTTATAATTTAAAGTATCCCCTCTTGAATTGTATACATGCCGGTCCAATAGCTTCATGTGTATACTTGCCTATGGAGCTGTGCCGCATTGAGCCCAATCAGTTCTTAAACCGTAAAGACAGCGATCAAGTTGTTTCGGAAATAGTGAAACATGCGGCCACATCCACAAACATACGCAAACGGAAGATATTGGATCTCCTGGAATTCTTCCAACACAATCTGAATCCAATCGTTTCTCGATTCGGTTTGAAGATTGGAAAGGATTTTATAACACTTTCTATGCGCCTGTTGACACCACCACGCCTCGAATATAAAGGTGGGCAAATAGCTATTGTTCGAAACGGATCTTGGCGCATGGATCGCATGGTATTTATACAAGCCCCCAAGACAATGCACAAATGGGCCGTGCTATATCCACATGCCGCAAGAAACGCCCTTTACTATGAACAAATACTACAAATGACTGAAATACTCCTACAAGTCGCGAAAACTACACAAGTTAGCCTGGATCCAAAACCGATTATAGTTCCTTTCTCTGACGAGAATCAATTGGATTGTAGATTCGCTGACTTGAAAAGCGACAAGTGCGATCTCGTGTTTGTCGTTATACCCCGACGTGGAATCACCTACAGTGATATAAAGACAAAAGCTGAACTCAAACATGGTTTATTAACGCAGTGCATAAAACAACAGAATGTGGAGCGCAGGATGAATCCTTCGATGGCAAGCAACATTTTGCTGAAGCTTAACGCCAAACTTAATGGCGTCAATCACAAGATTAAGGAGGAGCCACTTACGAAGTTATATAATGTGATGTACTTGGGTGGCGATGTAGCACATCCATCTCCTGATCAACCAAACATACCAAGTGTAGTCGGTATGG
>JBAMAX010004726.1:0-26939 GCA_037043745.1 Chymomyza amoena | reverse complement strand
GGCTGTTGTGAACGTACGGACCGAGTCCTTGCCATAGTAATATTCCAATGTCCTGCATACTAGCTCCCGGATGAATTAGTGTAGCTCTTTTTTACACACGACGCGTCGCTTGATTTTACGTTTATCGTTCGTTTGTTCGTGGAGATATCGTAACCAAATTCGAAAGTTTTATATAGTTTCAAAGCACTGTACTAAATTTGATCAAAATCGGTTGATTATGTCATATAGCTCCCATAGGACCGATCGGCCGAAATAATTTTATTTCATACAAAATTCGCTATATTTAATTTTTTAATAAAGATATCGTAACCAGATTTGATACTCAGAAGTTTTTTTAGAGTACCCAAGCGTTGTACCAAAGGGTCTAGCTGGATAAGGTGCTGGAAACTACCCCCAGCGATTTTTGAAAAGTAATGATGCAATTCGATGCAGAATGGCAAAAAAAAGTTTTAGACCAAATTTTAGTTTTTACACTTAAGGCGTTGCGGGTTAATTTAAAAAACATGTTCTTCACGTGTATAATTGCGACTAAACTGCTGAATATTTTGGAGCCAATTTTTTTTAAATCTAAGTTAGCAATAGGGAAGTTTAAAAAAATATTTAATTTTTTTAACCAACACATTTTCTTAAAAAAAATATGAAATTTTCTTATTTTTTTTTAAGTATGTTTCTTAAATATATCAATCACCATTTTTTTTAACATGTGTTTTTATACGTTCTTTGTATGGTGTGAATTTACATCAAATCGATTTGGTGGAACAATGTTAAAAAAATAATAAAACATATTTTTTAATGTTTTTTAAATGTATGAAAAAAACATTTTTTTTGTCAAAAGATGGAAAAATTATTGTTAATTTTATAATATTTATTGGAAGGCATACATTTTGATTTGATGATGAAAAAAATTGATTAATTTTGTAGGTAAATATAAAAATTTCAGCATTGCTCATCAAACGATTTTTTAAAAATCTTCATTAAATGGTCCAATTTAATAAATATGTGTGGGTTTATATTTAACATGAGAAATTAAACCACTTATATATAATTGAAATAAATTAGCTTAAACAATGGCTGAACACATATTTAAAACTTAAAGCTAAATATTTTAATTTGTGGAAAACTACCAAATTGTGCCCGAACTAAACTCCTTCGGCGAAAGCAGGACAAAATACTTAAACCTATAGTTTTGGATCCAAGCCACCAAAGAGGCCTAATACGGATGAGCAGCGAAATAACACCTACCTTAACTTCCGTTTCCGGCAAAATGTATACTTTTTACAAAACTATTTTTTTTAATTTTAAAACAGAATATTTTCATTTCCGACTGAACCTGGCTCCAAACAAAATTGATAAAGTTTTTAGATCTAACTGTAATTTTTAATGGCTAGCTTTAAACAAAACATATATTATAAAATTAACCTGTTAAACAAAATAATCAAACTAAATTTATCAAATAATAAAGATAAACAAGCCGAAATTGCAAGTTACTTATTATAATTTTATAATTATAATTATTATTGTTGAAATATTATAAAAATAAAGCAACTTGTTCAATTAACTAAAATGAAATAATATAAATAAACAAGCTAAACTTGTAAATTACAATATATTATTCTAATTTAAATAAATATTATTATTATTTTTGAAATAAAAATAAACTGAAAAGCTTAAAAAAACATGTTTTTTTATTTTAAAAATGATATTTTGTTGCAGTTGCTGAAAAGGCTCTTAAAATATATCAAATACTTTGGATGGAGGAATCTATGAAAACAAACATTTTGTAGTTCAAAACCTATTGAAATGCCTAAAACCGTTACTCAAATTCAAATATTCGAATTTTTTTACCAAAAAAAATAAATTTAATCGATTTTCGCTAAATTTTGAACTCTGAAAGGATTTAAGCTACCAGGCGAACAGAAATCATAAGCAAGCGGCTGCAGAATAAAAATTTTCTAAAAGTGTCACTAAAAGTATGCCACACTTTTTTTCAAAAATAATTTTGTTTTCAAAATTTTGTAGCATACTTTTAGTTGCTAATTTAAAGTTGCCTGCTGAATTTTCTGCATTTCTGTTCGCCTGGTAGTTCAGCTGCTTTGAAGACCCATTTTGTATAGAAAAATTGCAAATTCTATTTTTTATTTTATTTATATATATATATAGTACATATACATATACAATTTTTTTGCGTTTGTATTGAATATTCTGGGACGCTGTAACGATTTAGTTTTTTGCCTCTTTTAGGTGGGTTACAATTTTACTTTTTTTTTAATTTTTCAAAAGGTAAATTTGTATAAAATTTCGTACTGCTGTTTCTGAGCCGCCCAATCTCAAGGTCATTCGATTTGGCAATCTATTTGAGCCAGCAATTTCCACAACCCAACTGAAAACTTAAAAATTTAAAAAAACAACGTTTTTCGTTTTAATTATTTATTTATTTAAATAAAATTAAATAGTTATTACAATCCTTCTAATTTTGCTACTTAGTTTCTATATATAACTAACGTTTACATATTTAAACAATTTTTTTATTTTTATTTAAATATATACAAATTGTTAAACTTACTAAATTTATCAAATAGTAAAAATAAACAAGCTAAAATTGTAAATAACAATATATATAACAAAAATATTAATATTTTTGAAATAAAAATAAACTGAAAAATAAAAAATTTGTTTGTATTGTTATTAAAAAATGATATTTTGTTTCAGTTGCTTAGCTCTAAAAATACATCAAATATTCCAATGACGAATAATAGTGATTTATAATACGAGTCTAAAACGACATTTCCAAATCCATTCATAAATGCGGAAATTATGCGTTTATATAAATTAGGTTACTCGAAATTTCGGATACGAATTTGTTTAATAAATGCTCTTCAGAGGTGTAAAAAACAAATTGACCAGAAACTTGAGAATTTTTTTTTTCCAAAGCCGTTAGACACAACTCCAGAATCTCTACTGCAATGTGTATCTGGCCCAGCGTATTTCAAGCGGAGATTCATGCCATAGTATCCTTCACAAGGGAACTAGGGGAGCAAACATCTGAATTCACTTAGATAGCTAAGCGCTTTTAGGGCTTTATCATCTTGGAGCATCTCTTCCAAGATGGTAAGGTAATGGCATTATTACCTCCAAACTCTGTCCTCCCGGAACAAAGTCGTGCTATGTTGGGTACCTGGACACTCGGATTGGATGATACAAAATCGCTGATGATCTACCACGGCAGGGAGCTTCAACCCTGACTATATCTTCACAAACAAAACCATGATAAACAAATGGGCTGCAGGAGAACATAGGAGATACTGGTTCTGCTTACCGGGGCTACGTCAGGCAAAAGTTCTTGCCAAACCTCTGGATATGATCAAGACAAAAGGTCTTTGCAGAGCTTAAAGCTCATGGTAGCATACCAATCTGGCCACCACACTGTTAGATACCATTTACAGAAAATTGTCCTGTCGGACTCTTTGGAGTGCAGATAATAAACGATTTGGAACTTTAGAGACTCATCCTCAGGAAGCGAGCTCAACGTTTTTCACATGAACGACTAGACTGTACCTCTTAATTAAAATGACAGCTTACTTTGATACCTTATATAAGGATAGATCTAAAATTCCTGAAATTTTGCTCATGTATAAATTCAGATTTATGTTACTATTCCGCCAAACATATCCTTGATTCCTTAGACTATGCAAAAAATATAAAAAGATTATTCTTAAGCAAGTTTTGGTAATTTATTTATTATATTCCTAGTTTCACTTTCTTCTTAGCTTCTTCTTCTCTTGTGATCAGTAATGTGATTAAATTTGAATAAATCGTTAAATTCAAATTCGCGAACAGAAGTCATTTTTAACAAATAATGATTCATAATACGAGTCTAGAACACCAGGATTTTTCCAAATCTATCCATAAATGCGGAAATTATGCGTTTTTCTAAATTAGGTTTCTCAAATTTAGGACACAAATTTGTTTAATAAGTGCTCTTCAGAGGTGTAAAAAACAAATTGACCAGAGACTTTAGAATTTGTTATTTTAAAGGATATAGTGGAGTTTGGAAGCATAAGCGTGCTGCTTGGAAACTTTCCTTTAATGCAAAGGTTTGTAAAACGATCGATTTTTTATACACAATTTTAGTCTAAATTTTAGACATAACTTGTAAAATACTGGCCCAAAGTCGAAAAGTCTTGGTGTTTTAAATTGCTCTAGGCAGCCCCTTTCGAATGGCATACAGGTTTCCAATATTCTAGACTTTCGGTTTTATGGCCATAAAAATTTTGTGATGTAACCCCTTACCAAAAAAATTGCAAAAAATTGCAATTTTCCAACTTTTCCAAATTTGAATGCAGAATAATAGTGATTCATAATACGAGTCTAGAACACCAGGATTTTTCCAAATCTATCCATAAATGCGGAAATTATGCGTTTTTCTAAATTAGGTTTCTCAAATTTAGGACACAAATTTGTTTAATAAGTGCTCTTCAGAGGTGTAAAAAACAAATTGACCAGAGACTTTAGAATTTGTTATTTTAAAGGATATAGTGGAGTTTGGAAGCATAAGCGTGCTGCTTGGGAACTTTCCTTTAATGCAAAGGTTTGTAAAACGATCGATTTTTTATACACAATTTTAGTCTAAATTTTAGACATAACTTGTAAAATACTGGCCCAAAGTCGAAAAGTCTTGGTGTTTTAAATTGCTCTAGGCAGCCCCTTTCGAATGGCATACAGGTTTCCAATATTCTAGACTTTCGGTTTTATGGCCATAAAAATTTTGTGATGTAACCCCTTACCAAAAAAATTGCAAAAATTGCAATTTTCCAACTTTTCCAAATTTGAATGCAGAATAATAGTGATTCATAATACGAGTCTAGAACACCAGGATTTTTCCAAATCTATCCATAAATGCGGAAATTATGCGTTTTTCTAAATTAGGTTTCTCAAATTTAGGACACAAATTTGTTTAATAAGTGCTCTTCAGAGGTGTAAAAAACAAATTGACCAGAGACTTTAGAATTTGTTATTTTAAAGGATATAGTGGAGTTTGGAAGCATAAGCGTGCTGCTTGGAAACTTTCCTTTAATGCAAAGGTTTGTAAAACGATCGATTTTTTATACACAATTTTAGTCTAAATTTTAGACATAACTTGTAAAATACTGGCCCAAAGTCGAAAAGTCTTGGTGTTTTAAATTGCTCTAGGCAGCCCCTTTCGAATGGCATACAGGCTTCCAATATTCTAGACTTTCGGTTTTATGGCCATAAAAATTTTGTGATGTAACCCATACCAAAAAAATTGCAAAAAATTGCAATTTTTCAACTTTTCCAAATTTGAATGCAGAATAATAGTGATTCATAATACGAGTCTAGAACAGTAGGATTTTTCCAAATCTATCCATAAATGCGGAAATAATGCGTTTTTCTAAATTAGGTTACTCAAATTTAGGACACAAATTTGTTTAATAAGTGCTCTTCAGAGGTGTAAAAAACAAATTGGCCAGAGACTTTAGAATTTGTTATTTTAAAGGATATAGTGGAGTTTGGAAGCATAAGCGTGCTGCTTGGGAACTTTCCTTTAATGCAAAGGTTTGTAAAACGATCGATTTTTTATACACAATTTTAGTCTAAATTTTAGACATAACTTGTAAAATACTGACCCAAAGTCGAAAAGTATTGGTGTTTTAAATTGCTCTAGGCAGCCCCTTTCGAATGGCATACAGGTTTCCAATATTCTAGACTTTCGGTTTTATGGCCATACAAATTTTGTGATGTAACCCTTTACCAAAAAAATTGCAAAAAATTGCAATTTTCCAACTTTTCCAAATTTTAATGCAGAATAATAGTGATTCATAATACGAGTCTAGAACACCAGGATTTTTCCAAATCTATCCATAAATGCGGAAATTATGCGTTTTTCTAAATTAGGTTTCTCAAATTTAGGACACAAATTTGTTTAATAAGTGCTCTTCAGAGGTGTAAAAAACAAATTGACCAGAGACATTAGAATTTGTTATTTTAAAGGATATAGTGGAGTTTGGAAGCATAAGCGTGCTGCTTGGGAACTTTCCTTTAATGCAAAGGTTTGTAAAACGATCGATTTGTTATACACAATTTTAGTCTAAATTTTAGACATAACTTGTAAAATACTGACCCAAAGTCGAAAAGTATTGGTGTTTTAAATTGCTCTAGGCAGCCCCTTTCGAATAGCATACAGGTTTCCAATATTCTAGACTTTCGGTTTTATGGCCATAAAAATTTTGTGATGTAACCCCTTACCAAAAAAATTGCAAAAAATTTTACCTGCCAACTGCCATTCCCACATAAATTTAAATTTATTTATTTTACACAGCCAAAAAAGCAAGTTTCCTCAAAAGTAAACCCAAATTTAAGTAAAGTTTGATATAATTGTAAAACATCGATCATAACGTGAATATGATGAAATATATAATATTAAAAAACAGACTTATTTAGCTATAATTATGAATTGAGAATGGACTGCGATAATATGAACTTTAAAAGTCTCAAATCGATTTCATTAAAAATTTTTGGATTATGCAAATAATTAATTTTTGGCATGTTAGGGTATTCATGCTTGCTGTTGTGTTGAGGAGTAGCAAAGCTACGCAAAAACTCAACAGGCTAAAGCGTGAACGCCCTTTTTGAGTTGGTGAGTTTGTGCATCCTCTTCTAGGATCTCACTTAATTTTGGTTTTGTTTTAGCCACTTACATTAGTACATTAATTTTGAATTAATTTTATTTACTTTTCTTAATGAGTACAAGATTTCGCATTGGTTTTTGAATTAAAAAGTTGCTTAAATGTAATGCACGTAGCTACGAGAAAGACCGTATTTTTCTGCACTCAAGAACTCATCAAGTAAAAAAAGAATAATCTGGTTTGTGAAAAATTTATTTCAGTTAGGATAAGGTACATTTGAAGCTATTTTGTCATTTTGATTGAACTTCTTTTTCAAGAATTTGTTAGCCTGACAAACAAAACTAAAACTACATATATAGTAGGATTAAAGTTTATCCGGGCTGCCAACTCCTGCTAACCATCTTTACATACATCACATAACTCATCAACTTCTTTATGAACATCGGCAGAAACGCTTCTTTTGTTTTTTTTTTTTTTGAAATAGAGTATCCCACAGCCGGATACCAATTTCACTTATTCTGTTGCTTTGAAAGTATTGCAAACAATACCAAATCGTTAGCAAACTCGCGATAATAATTGTAAAATATTGAAATAAGACTCAAAAATATGTAAAAAAAATATTTGTAAGCTCTTAAAGGATTTCTAAATTTCTATTATATGTTAAAGATTACTTTTGTCAAAATTAAAAATAAAATCAAAAGGAAAAATGGCGTACGTAAAGTTGGGCGCGGACGACTTTGGGATACCTTGTACCACTAGCTTGCAATAAAACCGGTTCCTTCATAAAAAACCAAAAACAGAAGATGTTTTAAACAACATTTTTTTTAACAGATCGTTCCTATGGGAGCTATATGATATAGTCAACCGAAATTTGACACAGTGCTTTGGTACCTTTAAAAAGATCTGAATGCCGAATTTAGTTCAAATATTTTCAGAAACAAACAAAACACAACGAATTTTGTATAAAAACATTTCTTTGGAGCAATTCGTCTTATGGGAGCTACATAAATGATATAGTCTACCGATTTTAGTAAAATTTTGTGCAATTTTTAAGACCTATTAAAAACTTCTTAGCGCCAAATGTAATTATGATATCTTTATTAAAAATTAAATATAGCGTATTTTGTATAAAGAAAGTTATTTTGGCCGATCGGCCCTATGGCACCTATATGATATATTCAACCGATTTTGATCAAATTTTGTACAGAGCTTGAGCTCTAAAAAACTTTCAAATGGCAAATATGGTACCGATATCTTTATAAACATACGAATTATTTATCTAAAACTTTTTGTTTTTAAAACAGTTTTGCATTTTTCACTTTATAAATATTCCACATATTTTCTCCGATTTTGATAAAGAATTACTTATCTTTTTCTTAATCGATCGAACTTTATGAACCATGAAAAATTATTTGTATTTATCAATAATATGTTCAAAATCAAATTTTTGCAAAGAAAATCTTTTATTTATATATATTATATAACTATGTGTGTATTTTTTTGATATGAATAATAAACCTCAAGGAAATAAATAAATATATTTTTTTCTAAATATCTCTAGTTCTTTCCATGAAACAATTTGTTGAATTTTGCTACAGAAAGAAAATGTTGAGGATACATTTGGCTTTAGACTAGTATTATTATTTTGCAACCAAACAAAAAATCTTAAAATAAGCATCTTCCAACTTAAAAAATGCCAAAAATACATCTAAATTTCTTTCGGAATTTCGACTATCTTAAAGCAAGATTTTTGTGGCTAGTTTTAGAAGAAATTTTTTTCAAAAATAAAAAATAATCTTAAAGTTAAAAATGTTAAGCATTAAGATAAAAGCTCAAAAATTTTATATTTTAACTAAGATTTTTTCTTTTTAATTTTATCAACTGAATATATGAGAAGACTTTTCTCTGACTCTGAATCTTTAAACACAAAAATACAAATCTAAATTAAAAACAAAAAAAAAAACACATTTTTTATTACAATTTTAAATTTATCTATGGATGTGATATTAATTATCGCAAGATATTGAAGGCCAAAAGAACAAATATAGGCTCTTTGGAAATAAAATTAGTATCGAGCTTTCCAGATATCAATTATACTTAATTTATATTTATACATGCCTAATTACTTGAAAATATCTTGAATTTATTATCTTCAGTATTATATTATATAATTATACATAAGGATTATAACCTATATATATTTATCGGTTGATTATATGAAAATTTGTAAGTGTAAATATTTATTAATTTTTCCTTTTAAAAAATAATTTATTAACTAAGACAAATTAAAAAAATAATTTCTGCTTCGTTTATAAAAACAATAAGGAAATTATCAAACTCTAAATAATTTAGAAAAATTTTAAATTTAAAAATCATTTTGTTTTTAATTTTTTTTAAATAATTTTTGCATTTTACTATTTTATTATTATTAGATTAAAGAATAAATCTACAATCAAAACAAGCTGAATATATAAAAAAAAAATTAAAAATTTACATAAAGTGAGAAAAAAAAATTTAAAATCAATTATTTAAAAAAATTTTTTTTTTATTTTATTATTTTTTTTTTACATTTTACATTCTTGTTATGGTTGGTTATTTGTTGAGTCTGCCTGATCTCCTTCTCCATCTCCTTCACACGTCAGTCGACAACAACAACCCCCAAATGAAGTGCTGTCGACTGACCAACGGAGAGTTCATTCGAGGCTCGATCCCAGGTCCCTCTGCATGTTGGACCACGTCTCTACGAACTACTCTGTTCCCGCCCGTTTGAATGCAATGGAAATTTCACACTTGAACCTATCGACCTGCTTTGGTGCTGCCAACTCGCTGACTTGATGGTCAGCTGCTAAGCTGCCATTCCCACATAAATTTACATTTATTTATTTATTCATAGAGCAAAAAAAGAAATTTTCTCGAAAAGAAAACTGACATAATTGTTAAAAATCGACCAAAAAGTGAATATGATGAAATATTACTGAAATATTGAAAATCAGATGATTTATTTAGCTATAATAGTGAATTAAGAATGGACTGCGATAATATGAAGAAACTTTAATTTTTAAACTAAGTAAATAAGTAATTTTTGGCAAGCTTCTAGAAATTCCGCAGATTTACAGAATTAGGGTATTCACGCTTGCTGCTGTCTTAAGGAGTAGAGAAGCTACGCAAAAACTTGCTTGCACAAACTTAATATACCCTTTGTACATATGGTACAGGGTATAACAATGGGAAAAAAATAATTGTAGCTCTTAATGGTTTTTAAATTTCTATTATATGTTAAAGATTACTTTTTCGAAATTTAAAAAAAAGGTTCTTTAAAAATAAAATAAAAAGACAAAAGATAAAACTTGTACCACATATATTTTGTTAAAACAAATATAATCTCCGGCAGAACGAATGTTAACCATTAGGGAATATTATTATAATAGAGTATATTGTGTGCTTGTAAATCCAACCAATATAAAAAGTGACGCATTGTAGGAAAGATTTTTTAATGCCACTTTATTATTTTTTTTTTTTTTACGCAATTTCAAATTTGTGGTCTTTTTTAACATGTAATTTCGGCGTTTGACGAACGTGGCTTCTGCGTCTTCTCAAAGTTTTTCATTACAAGATCGTGCAGCTTGAGTAACTATGGCGTACCTCGTTCACAAGCAACTACAAGCTGAGGTACGCCTTATCATCCAACTTCACGACGGCTTGAGGATAGTCCGCAATGTATGGATACTTAATAACCTTCGATACGGCCTAAGCACGTTGCAAGAAATAGCGCTTGATTTGTTCAAGGAAGGCAACTGATTCCGTTTCGACGAACAGAATTTCAGCAAGAGTGGCTCCCTGCACCGAAACGCCAAAGTTGTTGCCACCCTCGATTTTGGGTACCATGAAGGTGATCCACATTTTGAGAAGTTTGGCTGTCAAAGTAAAATGACGTTTTAGTAACTGAATATAATAAAAGGCAAACATACTTACAGTCCTTAACCAATTGGCGAATAATGGGTTTCACCACGTCAATCATTTCGCACAGCGACTTGTTGCAAGGCACTGGACCAGAAGGTATCATCGGCAGCACGGTAGTGCCCGAAATAGATCTTCCGGTGGCTGATTATCGCCGCTCATCACTGTCAGGTTTGTTGACCAGCACATGGGGGTCTGGTACCGGCAGGTTATTAAACATGTCAGTAGACAGCAACTCATTGAGTTCGACGATTTTTTCAGGAAAGCCGCGTTTAATGAGTATCTCCGCTTCCTTGATCAGAGTTTTCTTATACTCCTGCACCTGCTTTTTTACCGTATCGGTGTCGATTGGCATATTTTCGCAGTTGCTCGTAAGTCTTTTTTCTACTCAAAATTTATCACCAACTAAAAGGCTTTCCAACAGAATTTTTTCTCAAATGCGTGAGTGTTTGTTTCGTGCCTCACCGGATGGTGAATGGTGGCTTGTTGTTTCCCCACCTTGTTCAGTGGTAGGAGGTTTAGAAAAGCATCTAGTGCTTCGTTTGATGTGGAGCGTAGAGCAGCACTAATGGTAAGTTCGGCGGTTCGCTGAACCCTACATTACTTTTTAAGGTTGGTCCCCTTACCTAAGGTAGGCCACCAGATCGAGACTTCATACATGAGTATGGGTCCAACAATGGCAGCGTACAGCCATTGGACTATGTTTGGCATGCCCCATTTAAGTGCAATGGCTTTCTTGAGCATAAGCAATCTACACAGCAAAACAGAGAGCAAAGAGACCCAACTGGGGGACAATACGCCGCAGTTGTCACACGCTCAATCTCTGCCTATTGAGGAGGAAATTAAGGAAAGCAATAGCTTTGTGGTGGTTGAAGAAACCTGCTCAAGGAATTGGCACTCGCAGCGCATCACGTGCCTCCAACAGCGCCAAGACTGCAGACGACGACTTGCCACTGAACTTACGCAGCTTATCTTTGGACTCTTTTGACAAACAAGGCTCATTGGATATAAGCACCACCGATAACAGCTCCCAATCTGGCTCACAACTGGTTCAACAGATGCCGGTGAAGCAAGAGTCGAAGACTTCATATCTGCTACGGAATCAGTGGATCGTTTGGACAGTGATCGAGATTTTAGCAAGGATCGAGAGAATTCCAAGAAGTTCTTTGTGGTGGGCGCTAATCTGCTGTTAGACGGCAGTCGTTGAAGCGTTGGGCCGCTTCTTCTGCTGAGGTTGCAAATACAAATTTTACAAGCGAACACGTGATAAAATCTAAACATGGCGTCAGTTTGCACACAACGGATGAACAAGTCAATCGATGACGTGAGCATTTATCGGAGCTGTTGAACAACCCCCTTCTTCCAGAGAAATTACCGAAGCTATCAAGAGTCTTACATCACAAACGGCTCCTGGGAGTTGCGACATTCCAGCAAATATGTCAAAAGCATGTCCGGATTTGACTGCAAAACTCCTTCCTAGTTTGCTTTAAATGATTTAATAATAAAGTTTATTCAGAATATAAATAATAATATATATTCATATTTATTCATAAACTAACAATCGAAACAGTTTATTTATGTATCAATAAGACGTTTTAAATTTTGTAACCTAACATGCAACGCAAATATTCTTTTTTCTCTTCCTTTTGCAAATGTTTGTCGGTAAGAGGAAAAAATTTGACCCGGTTTGTGCCCTTCTTGGTCCGATAATTTGCCAGCTCTACATCGCTTTCATCGGAACTTATCGTAAGGGTCTGACTCCAAATTGGACTATGATTCTCAAATTCTTTTGCTTTGCATGTTAGTCGATCTTTACTTAATAAATTTTGATTTTCGTCTTTTTTCTGGTAATCTTGGCCGTCATCGGAATGTTGAGTGAAATCTTTAATATTATGCGATTTTGTTTCAGGACTTTCATCCAAACTTACATTATCTGGGCTAGTTGTCGCTTTAGCTTCTTCACAAATCGGAGTCTTCCGTTTTATATGCTCAACCTCTTTGTGAGTTGACATTACATCATCGTTTCGAATTAATGTATAAGCAGTTCCTGTATGTATTTCAAAACTTGCTTTTTTCGGGTTTGGCATGCAGCTGGCTTCGAATTCGATAAATTCTCTTATTACTGCTCGAGGTACAACCTTGCATATTGACAATTTAGTGGCAATATCTTTGTCAGCTACTATAGCAGCCATGGTCTGTTCTCCTGCAGCCTGGACATTGTCATTATCAAATACGCAGCTTTCAGCTTTGTCCACATCATCTTGTTCATTGATATTATTCGGCGCTACATTTTCCAAGGCGTCTAGGCATTTTGCAACCTGGACATTAGAGTCCCCTCCCGGGATATCTCTTACAGTTGTAACTTCAGCGTCAACCTTCGCATCATTCGTTCCGTAGCCTGTTTCTGTGAGGTCAACTACTTGATCCTCAAACTTGTGGGCACATTTTACCGATGATAAATCGAAATAGAACTGGCTATCTGCGGTATGTATTAATTTATCGGGACTCTGAGCCATAAAATCGTTCACAGCTTTGCGCTCTTCAGCACTTAAGCCATTTAGCAAATATGCAGGTAACATTATTAATATGGCCCCATTATCGTTCGTGTTTCTTAAGTGCTGTGGTATATAGCGATTAAGTACGCCTAAAACTTTGACCTTTAAGGCAGCTAATTTGGTATATTTGTTCACGTTTGTCGTATTAATTCCCATAGTCGTTGCTCTACGCAAAGCGGGTGGGTGCGCCAGGTCTTTCTGTCTGCCATCTAATCCGCGCCGTGGTGTTTCAATAACATTTAGGGATGTCAAGGACGCGCGTATATCATTTTTGAGACACTCTCTTTGCTTACTGCTACAAAGTGCAATAGGCTCGTGACCACGTGCCTCCAACGCTTCATATGGCTGGCTTGGATCATGGTTCAGGTCGTAGAATTTCTTGAACCATTGGATAAAATTCAGATTGTCCTGTAATTTGCCTTTGATAAGCAAGATTATCGGTACCTCCTTGGTAACACCGCACTTTGCAAATGCCCTTTGCAACAGTTTAAAATTTTGAATATAATCCGTTGGTGAGTTGGTCACAAACTTAACGAGCCTCAAATTTATGGCATCCGGGCGAAGTATGTGGAAGAGCTGGCAATATGCTGCACCGGTACATAATTCGTCTATTTTTGTAATATCACTTTCAAGCAATGTATTCAACCACTTCAGGATTTCTTGTCGGGATAAATTGTTTGCCGAATTGCAAACATTGGTAACGTTCTTAAGCAATTGAGCCATCTAGGCAGGATTATGATAGCAATACAATTCAATTTCTTGAAAATAATTTGTCAACTTACCTCGATTGATATTTTTTTTTTCACACAATTTCAAAAGTTTCACAATATGTAATAAAATAAAATTTATTTTATTTATTTTTAGTTTCCAAGCTGCTCCTATGCCAAGTTGCTCCTATGAACAAAAGTATAATTGTGAGAATGTTATGTCAGTGTGTAAAGGTTATATAACTGACACTTACAAATAGAAATTTAAATAGCCTACTAAAAGTGGTAAATATTTGGCAATGAAACTATATGCGAAGAGCTACTGAGGTCAGTAAAGTAGAGGCTCTATCGATTTGTACCTCTACTGGGAATTGAATCTTAGTTTCAGACATCTCTAGATTTTGAGGCGTAACTACATGAATTTTTGAACGAGCGTAATTTAAAGTCAATCGAGCAACGATTATTTTTCCAACTTCAAATGGATATATCTCGTAAAATAAAACAAAAGGAGCTTAGAATCGTATTAGTTGCGTCTCAATTTGAAGCAATGAATATGACAGTTTGAAGCCCATCAGCAAAAGATTATGTTTCCGTAGCCACATTGAGCTGGCTTAGAACGTAACGATAGCATAGGTTAGGTTAGGTTAGGGCGGCAGTTGACCCAACTCACTTAGGCCAAGGATAGGCCCGTTGCCCCACATGAGAGGTCCCCTACGAAAGGTGAGGAAGCCATCCGGCTGCTTGAGTAAACCTTAAAAAGCATTTTGGACTCTGTTCAGAGAGCTGAGAAAAATCGTCTAGAAGGTGTGACTGTAGGAACCTAAATCTTTTACTGCCTAGTCCAGGCCAGTGACAGAAGAAGTGTTCCACCGTCTCCAGCTCCTCATCATCGCCACAGCTTCTACAGAAGTCATGCTGGGGAGCATTCAACCTGTGTGCGTGGTTTCAAGCCAACCAGTGTCCCGTGGTGGCACGGATAACAGATGAGCACTGGGCTCTATTCAGACAGCAAAGTTCTTTGGTTCTTTTACTGCAGTATGTGAGAAGATATAAATTTCTTCTACTTCTTCTGTCGTCCTCGACTCCTAGTGGGGCATAGGGCCGTAACTATCCTCTTGTAGCGAACTCTATTACGGGATTCACGGCAGATATCATTCCAAGAGTAGCTGACGGCTTGTAGTTCAAGATCAATAGATCCTCGCCATGTTTTTGCTGGCGCACTAACGTGACGACCTCTCCCCTGAGGGTTCCAACAAAGTGCCTGTCGCGCGAGTTTCTCGTTGGATCTTCGGAGGGTATGCCCAATCCATCGCCACTTACGCGCACTTACTGGCGCAGGTTTCTGATTAGTTACGTTCCAGAGATCTACATTACTAATAGGCTTGTAGGCGTGCGTCTGTTCCTCTCGTGCGTTTCCAAGTCTCGCAACCATAAAAGAAGATAGATTTGAGATTAGAGTTTAAAAAACGTATTTTGGTGAACATGCCCGAGAAGAACTCACTGTTGGCGGACAATATCAAATGATCTATAAAAATGGGTTCTACTTTATACCCCCTTCAAAGAAGTTTGCTTCAAAGTTCTTCTTTGTTTGGTTTTTATTAAGGAGCCTAATCTGGCAATCAAATGTCTTTGATGCTTTTAAGCAATATACCGGATTTTATTGCAAGCTAGTGGTTCAGGGTATCCCAAAGTCGTCCGCGCCCGACTTTACGTACGCCATTTTTATATTTTCTTTTATTAGGCTTCAATGAATATAGCATCTTTTTATATGGTCAAATTTACATACCCATACTGCTGAAATTTTACCTAAAAATTTAAAGTTTTTTTTAAAAAGGTTTATTTAATAATTATTTTCTTAACGCTAATAACTTCAATACCTCAAAAAGAAAACAAAAATCTTCAAATAAAAACTTTTAAATGATTTCAAAAGATTTAAAAGAATTTGTAATTTGTTTGGTATTCCAGATTTACGTGTTCAAAAGATAGATAATCGGTTTTTGCGATAGCCAAGTTCAAGTTTATAAGTTTTGGCCAAATAAGTTTTTGGTATGGCATACCTTCAACTGCTTTTGAGCTTTTGTACAGAAGGTCAAAGACTTGTCGGGATGCTTTGTACTTTGCATTGTTTAATAAGTTTGTTATATAAATGAACTACAGCCGATACTCGACTGTGAGATACCCTGCGCACTATTCTTAGAAACAATAGATAAGGTGTGCGTCAAGTTTTCCCTTGATTTAGGACAGCTTAAAGAGTCATTTCTTTGAAAATAATTCTCTTTCGATTGAAACGTTTCACGAAAAACTGTGTACATCGAAAAACAGTGTAAAAAGGACATAAAGTAAATCCTTAAGCTGCTATGAAAACAAATTAGAAAGGGGGAATCCCTAACAACATTTCTGAAGCATTAGGTTAATATCTAATATAAAAAATTTCCCTGTCACAATGTTAGTTACCGTACTCCCCCGAAACGGCTTGACCGATTCTCATGAAATTTTGTGAGCATATTGAGTAGGTCTGAGAATCGGCCAACATCTGTTATTCATTTCCCCAAGTGATAACGGTTGCCACCTCTAACATATTTGTTTTTAATTTTTGGTCAAATTTTTTTTTATAGTGTCGCATTGTGTCATTTTCAGATTAACTAATATTTTTATGTTTTACGTGTTACGGGTGTTCTGATAAATGCCTCGATGAATTTGCAATCTGCGTGTGTTAGAGGTTGTCAATACCGAGGGTTGAGCCCGGCAGACGTTGTCCTGCCCAAACTTTTTGAATACTCTTAAAGTGAATAAACATCGTAAGATTCTCTAGTTAGCTTATCCGGAAAAATATAAGATTATTAGATTAGTTTGCAGCTTGATTCAAACGTGCACTATTATTAGTCGAATGTCGCGCTTCACGGGTCTGTCTTTTTTACGTTCATTGCGATCTTCACGTTCCTGGACTGTACGATTAGATTGATAATTAATCATTACATATTTTAGTATTGCCTGAATTTGGTACGAGTCGGTCTAATTTCTTATTTTCTGGAACAAAAAAAAAATTAAATTAAAAATTTAAAAAACCCCCGAACTTAAGTAATTTTCATTTAAAAAAGTAAAAAATAATAAAAGAAACTTAATGTTAAAGTACCTAAGAATCTATTAATAATTCTAAAAAAAAATACGTCGCGTTGGGGGACACGCGAGGGCAGACGTCGTTGACGGTCGTATCTTACATGCAAGTTTTTTGAAGTAATTCTATGAAAGTTTTTGAAGTATTTTCTTAATTTTGTTTTTAAGTTCATCTTTGTTGCTTAATTAGACTATTTGTATTTAAATTGTTAGTTTAGGAGCGGTCCCCCAACGCGACGTATTTTTTAGAATTATTAATAGATTCTTAGGTACTTTAACATTAAGTTTCTTTTATTATTTTTTACTTTTTAAATGAAAATTACTTAAGTTCGGGGGTTTTTTAAATTTTAAATTTAATTTTTTATTTCATACTTTTTATAGGTAGGTTAGGTTAAGTTAGACTTTAGTATATTATAATATACTTACTATAATTTAGATTCTTGTTAAGGTATAGATTACATTTAAGGTCAAGCTCGTTTGCTTTTTTTTTTACGCATTCTCCCCACTTTCACTCCCCACAACGTTTAAACGGCTCAACCGATTTTCATCAAACATGTCTAGGAACACTTGCACATAAGTCACCTTTAATACAAAAAAACTAAATTGAAATCACTGCATGCGTTCGGGAGTTATGATACCATAGACAGACAGACAGACAGACAGACAGACAGACAGACAGACAGACAGACAGACAGACAGACAGACAGACAGACAGACAGACAGACAGACAGACAGACAGACAGACAGACAGACAGACAGACAGACAGACAGACAGACAGACAGACAGACAGACAGACAGACAGACAGACAGACAGACAGACAGACAGACAGACAGACAGACAGACAGACAGACAGACAGACAGACAGACAGACAGACAGACAGACAGACAGACAGACAGACAGACAGACAGACAGACAGACAGACAGACAGACAGACAGACAGACAGACAGACAGACAGACAGACAGACAGACAGACAGACAGACTCGTCAAACTTATAACACCCCTCTTTTTGCGTCGGGGGTTAAAAATAACCTCAGATTCGAATCAGTGGCGTCGTCAGCTACAATAGGACCAAATTTTATGCTAATCGGACAAAGTTGATGTTTATAACTTCAAATGGCCATAACTTCTAAACGCGAAGAGATAGAGCAAAAATAACCTCAGATTACAATCAGTGGCGTCGTCAGCTACAATAGGACCAAATTTTAAGCCAATCGGACAAAGTTGATGTCTTTCTCCCCATTTTACTCCGCACAACTTTTAAACGGCTCAACCGATTTTCATCAAACATGTCTAACAACACTCGCACATAATTCACCTTTAATACAAAAAAAAACTACATTGAAATCACTGCATGCGTTCGGGAGCTACGATGCCATAGACAGACAGACAGACAGACAAACAAACAGACAGACACGTCAAACTTATAACACCCCTCTTTTTGCGTCGGGGGTTAATAATCAAAAATTGTCAGTTTTTCTAAATACTAAAATAATAAATTTAAATATCATAAAAGCCAAAATACGTAAAACAAACCCATTTGCGCTAATATTACCGTGAAACATTTCCATTGCAAATTTACTACCGGTGGATATATTGGATAGTCGCCACGGAACTCAAACTTAAACGGAAGACGCCTACTTCTCCTTCGCCTCCTCCTATCGTCATCTGGTTTTGCTTTCTACAAGCTCTTTCATTAAGTCTAGTAATTCACGCTGTAGTCTTTGAGATGAACGACATCTTGTCTGGGGTGTTACGTTTTGTGGTTGTTTAAAGTTGGCATCAAAAAAAAAGTTTAAAGGATCTGTGATGGGTCTTTGCCTTCTTACGGTCCAGCTACAGTACTTGTCCAGTGGTACAGTACTGTGCAGTTTCTACAGGATCATTCATTTATTAAGTCCAGCAAATTGCGCTGAACAGAGTCCAAAATGCTTTTTAAGGTTTATTCAAGCAGCCGGATGGCTTCCTCACCTTTCGTAGGGGACCTCTCATGTGGGGCAACGGGCCTATCCTTGGCCTAAGTGAGTTGGGTCAACTGCCGCCTTCACCTAACCTAACCTATGCTATCGTTACGTTCTAAGCCAGCTCAATGTGGCTACGGAAACATAATCTTTTGCTGATGGGCTTCAAACTGTCATATTCATTGCTTCAAATTGAGACGCAACTAATACGATTCTAAGCTCCTTTTGTTTTAGTTTACGAGATATAGCCATTTGAAGTTGGAAAAATAATCGTTGCTCGATTGACTTTAAATTACGCTCGTTCAAAAATTCATGTAGTTACGCCTCAAAATCTAGAGATGTCTGAAACTAAGATTCAATTCCCAGTAGAGGTACAAATCGATAGAGCCTCTACTTTACTGACCTCAGTAGCTCTTCGCATATAGTTTCATTGCCAAATATTTACCACTTTTAGTAGGCTATTTAAATTTCTATTTGTAAGTGTCAGTTATATAACCTTTACACACTGACATAACATTCTCACAATTATACTTTTGTTCATAGGAGCAACTTGGCATAGGAGCAGCTTGGAAACTAAAAATAAATAAAATAAATTTTATTTTATTACATATTGTGAAACTTTTGAAATTGTGTGAAAAAAAAAATATCAATCGAGGTAAGTTGACAAATTATTTTCAAGAAATTGAATTGTATTGCTATCATAATCCTGCCTAGATGGCTCAATTGCTTAAGAACGTTACCAATGTTTGCAATTCGGCAAACAATTTATCCCGACAAGAAATCCTGAAGTGGTTGAATACATTGCTTGAAAGTGATATTACAAAAATAGACGAATTATGTACCGGTGCAGCATATTGCCAGCTCTTCCACATACTTCGCCCGGATGCCATAAATTTGAGGCTCGTTAAGTTTGTGACCAACTCACCAACGGATTATATTCAAAATTTTAAACTGTTGCAAAGGGCATTTGCAAAGTGCGGTGTTACCAAGGAGGTACCGATAATCTTGCTTATCAAAGGCAAATTACAGGACAATCTGAATTTTATCCAATGGTTCAAGAAATTCTACGACCTGAACCACGATCCAAGCCAGCCATATAAAGCGTTGGAGGCACGTGGTCACGAGCCTATTGCACTTTGTAGCAGTAAGCAAAGAGAGTGTCTCAAAAATGATATACGCGCGTCCTTGACATCCCTAAATGTTATTGAAACACCACGGCGCGGATTAGATGGCAGACAGAAAGACCTGGCGCACCCACCCGCTTTGCGTAGAGCAACGACTATGGGAATTAATACGACAAACGTGAACAAATATACCAAATTAGCTGCCTTAAAGGTCAAAGTTTTAGGCGTACTTAATCGCTATATACCACAGCACTTAAGAAACACGAACGATAATGGGGCCATATTAATAATGTTACCTGCATATTTGCTAAATGGCTTAAGTGCTGAAGAGCGCAAAGCTGTGAACGATTTTATGGCTCAGAGTCCCGATAAATTAATACATACCGCAGATAGCCAGTTCTATTTCGATTTATCATCGGTAAAATGTGCCCACAAGTTTGAGGATCAAGTAGTTGACCTCACAGAAACAGGCTACGGAACGAATGATGCGAAGGTTGACGCTGAAGTTACAACTGCAAGAGATGTCCCGGGAGGGGACGATGATGTGCTGTCAACTCACAAAGAGGTTGAGCATATAAAACGGAAGACTCCGAATTGCGAAGAAGCTAAAGCGATAACTAGCCCAGATAATGTAAGTTTGGATGAAAGTCCTGAAACAAAATCGCATAATATTAAAGATTTCACTCAACATTCCGATGACGGCCAAGACAATACGCTAAAGACAACAATTAATTCAAGCGAAACCCAGAAGACTTCGTTAGATGAAACTACTATACAATTTAAAAATCATAGTCCAATTTGGAGTCAGACCGTTTCAGGCGAGGAGTTTAAATTGGTTTTGTACGCCAAAGAGGGAAGCGAAAAGAATACACGCTTGATCCAATATCTGAAAAATTGCTTGGAATTTCTTTGTTTAAATACAAACCAGTTAATTGCTGAAAAACAAAAAAAGATTCCGAATTCGCGTATACCTAAGCCTGCCGTAAATAGCCAACAGACGGACAGCCATCCGGAATAAAAGTTAACAACAAAACAAAATTTATATATTTCTCTTTATGGAACCAAAATAAAAGTTAAACCCATTTGTTTAATGGGTACGGTTTACTATTATTAAGTGTCAAAATAATATAAAATTTTAATGTGTTGTACTAAAAATTGTAATACGTCAAAAATTGACATTTGATTTTAAACCACGTAAAAGGTTAATGCCCAGACTTAACCTTCATATTATATTTTTGCCCTCCCTAGACGCAACTCCGATTAGATTGATAATTAATTTGATTCGTTGCATTTCTTCCAATTGAAATACATCATTGATCGATTAGGAGAAGGCATTCTCAATTGTCCTAATGCCTTATTAGCCATCGCCAAGCATACATCTTCAATATGAATTATAGCTTCATTGTAAACTTCCGGCGTAAATTCCATCACTGGAATACGATTTGCTTGACGTACTCGAAACAAAATATCTTCTGATAAATAATCTTGATATTTTATCCACAATTCAGGTGGATTTGATGGAAAACATGTTGCCAAAATAATCGCAAATAGAGCACGTATTTGATATGGATAAGCAGTCATAGCAGCATCTGCTAAAGTTTGATCCCAGTGCAAATCATTTCCAACAAATTCAGTTTTTGACATGCCTCTCGATACGTTGCACGCAATCCGCCATTCACTGTTCCCAATGATTGAAATGATGTTGGACCTCGAACATTGATAAACAACAATACCAGTTTTTGTATATATGGCAATTTTCACACAAAAAACGTAATTCACAAAAATGCGTATATCTTACGAACCAATACACACAAACACATCCCAATAAACCTAAAACCTCGGTATTGACAACCTCTAACAAACGCAAAAATCAGATTTGAAATTGATCGACGCGTTCATGAAAGCATCCGTAACACGTAAAACATAAGTTTCTTTTATATTCAATAGATACAAATGGAACTCTCATATAAACACAATCATACCCTCACTAATTAAATCTTTAGATGTTATTAAATGCCTATCAAGCACCAAATTCAACTGCAATACAAGCACACTTATAGCAATAACTAAATCAATATTAATTTCTAAAATTGACTATGCACTATATATATACGGATATTCACCAAAATCACATTTAAATAAATTACGAACAATCTTCAATGCAGCAATACGCCTCTCCTTAGGAGCTTTTCGTTCTACACCCATTCAAAATATGCTTCAGGAATCCAATATACCAACCATTGAATTCAAAAGGGACTATCTCACATCAAAATTGTACAAAACTTTACTTAACTCCAGAGATACTCCAATATATAAACACATAAAACAAAACAAGTTCCTTAGAAACACCAAATGCACTTCAACCATAGCCAAAATAATAGCCCACTGCAATCAAAACCACATACCTTACTTACCCCCAAAACATCAAAAACTTAATTCAAAGCCACCTTGGCTATTACCAGAGTCTTCAATAAACACCTCACTCGCATATTTAAATAAATCCAAAACACCACCGTATATTTTCAAACAACAATTTCTTAGTATTAAATATAACTATCCAAACCATACCTTCATCTATACTGATGGTTCCCTACAAAATAACATAGCAACTATGCCATAACATCCGAAACCGAAATATTAAAATATGGAAGCCTCCCCTTTTATTCATCAATTTTATCCGCAGAAACAATTGCTGTATTAGAAGCTATAAAGCTAATTAAAAAAAGAACTGGTAATTTTATTATTTGTTCTGATTCACTATCTACTATAAACTCAATAGCTAACATCGACAATTACAACATATACCCAATGACAATAAGATCCTTCTTACTAACATCATCACCAAAAATCAAATTGTTGTGGATCCCAGGACACTCAGATATTACGGGAAACGAATTTGCGGACAAAACAGCGAAATCAGCCCATAACATGCCACTAATACACACAATCAATACTAACCCAACAGACATTAACAAATACCTTAAAAACAACCTTAACACCAAACACAAAAATAGCTTGATCTACTGCAACAAATGGTATCAAGATCTTCACACTAAAACAACAAACTTTACAGACTTCACAAAACTCCTTTCACAAGCTAATACAAATAGATTAGATCAAATTAAAATCACAAGACTTCGTTTAGGCCACACTAGACTTACGCATGCACAATATCTTGACCCAACTAAAATCCCAACCTGTCCCGCATGTCAGTCAAACACCGACATCACAATAAACCATATCCTATTATCGTGTCCCAACCTTAATCAACTAAGAAATCAACTTTTTAAATTTCAGAATCCAATAGACATTCTTGCCACCCCTACCACAGAAAATATAAAAACCATAATCACCTTTCTCAAAAAATCTAACCTATACAATTTAATCTAATAATAATATAATATAAAATAAATACTGTAAGATTATAACCATTAATTATACATATACACAAATTACATATTAATATTATATGTACATAGTGCCGAAGTCCTTTTGCTGCCAGTGCCTAGAATTTAGTTAAGTTAGTTTTTTAAATTTACTTAACTGTTTTAAATAAATAAATAAATAAATTCTAGACACATATAATATAAAACACAAGCAAATTTATTTATGTTGAGCTATATAGTGACTTCCTAACAAGATCGTGGTACAATTCAGAGATTTAATAAGAGATCTGCGGAGTATAAAACTCAATGAGTTTAACTTGCAAACATGTTTACAATAGATTCACTAGAAATATAAAACATATAGAAAGTTTAACTTTTATAAAACCCTAGGAGTAGTTGAGCTTTAAGTCATGGTCATCTTCTTCTTTTATTCCTTTTACTCATTCAGGAGTCACTGTAAAACATCTTAGTCGTATCCGATTTTATGAAAATCCAGGAACGTCCTGATTCTTATGCTTCTTTCAAAACAGCTCGGCGCCACGTTATTCCGGGTCTTCCTCTTCTGCGGTTGTCCTGACGACAAAACTTAATGTGTTTGCGTTGCAAAGTATGCCCAATCCAATCCCATTTGCGACTGGTAATTATGAAGGATATCGGCTTCATATTACACGCTGCATGAGCTCAGAGCTGCTGATCGTGTCTGGCCACCAGACTGTCAGAATGCGTCGAAGATCTCTTCCAACAAAGGCTTGTAGTTTGCTAAGAACAGCTTCTGTTGTAAGCCAAGACTCACTCCCATAAAGTAAAATGGAGCACATTGGATTTGTATATCTGGATTTTCGTGTTTGCCGACATAAAATTGGAAATTAGAAATAGAACCGCTGACAGAAGGCAGCCTTGACGTACTTCAGAGCTCGTTAAAAAGATGCCGACAAGCTTCCGTTCTGTAGAACCCTGCATTTGAAACCCTCATAGTGTGCATTTATTAAATTTATTAGGCTCAGCGGGATTCCAGCTTTATGTAACGCACTCCAGATGTATAAGCGATCCACACTGCCGAAGGCTCCAGTCGTGGAGACACGACTGTCATTTGTTCTGAAGCCTGAAGTGTGGTATATATACGCTTTAGTAGAATGGTAGTGAGAACTTTTGAAGATATGGACATCACAATAATGCCTCTGTAATTCCTGCATAGTAAGAACACCCTTTTTCGGGATTTTCACTATGATGCCTTCCATCCAATCCGCAGGAAGACGATTCTCGCACCAAGTTGCATTAATAACTGGAAGAAGGAGTATTGCAGTCAAATCCGGACATGCTTTTGACATATTTGCTGGAATGTCGCAACTCCCAGGAGCCGTTTGTGATGTAAGACTCTTGATAGCTTCGGTAATTTCTCTGGAAGAAGGGGGTTGTTCAACAGCTCCGATAAATGCTCACGTCATCGATTGAGTTGTTTATCCGTTGTGTGCAAACTGACGCCATGTTTAGATTTTATCACGTGTTCGCTTGTAAAATTTGTATTTGCAACCTCAGCAGAAGAAGCGGCCCAACGCTTCAACGCCTGCCGTCTAACAGCAGATTAGCGCCCACCACAAAGAACTTCTTGGAATTCTCTCGATCCTTGCTAAAATCTCGATCACTGTCCAAACGATCCACTGATTCCGTAGCAGATATGAAGTCTTCGACTCTTGCTTCACCGGCAGCTGTTGAACCAGCTGTGAGCCAGATTGGGAGCTGTTACCGGTGGTGCTTATATCCAATGAGACTTGTTTGTCAAAAGAGTCCAAAGATAAGCTGCGAAAGTTCAGTGCAAGTCGTCGTCTGCAGTCTTGGCGCTGTTGGAGGCACGTGATGCGCTGCGAGTGCCAATTCCTTGAGCAGGTCTGTGTTGGCGGTAAAGCTTTGTCCTCTTAATTGCTGCTGGTGGCATCCGACAATTCTTTAGTCGGTGATGGTGTTTCAGCAAAACTTTCCGTTTCTTCAACCACCACAAAGCTATTGCTTTCCTCAATTTCCTCCTCAATAGGCAGAGATTGAGCGTGTGACAACTGCGGCGTATTGTCCCCCAGTTGGGTCTCTTTGCTCTCTGTTTTGCTGTGTAGATTGCTTATGCTCAAGAAAGCCATTGCACTTAAATGGGGCATGCCAAACATAGTCCAATGGCTGTACACTGCCATTGTTGGACCCATACTCATGAAGTCACGTGAAGTGCTCTTTGGGTGGGTGGATTTTCTAGTGTCCTTTGGTGGCATTGACAGCTTGTTTTTGGGCTTCTCACGCTACTTGCCTGCTGCATGGTCTACGAGAATCGGGTAATATTCTGCTGGCCAAAAGTTACCCTGCTCTATGTCTTTTATACCGTCTTGCCGCAAGAGTTGTACGAGATCGAGAAGCGCATACGTCATGAGCCTCCACCCGCCATAGATTTAAAGCCAATGCTTTTGGCTCCCACCTTGGCTGTGCTGCAAGTGAAACCTGCTCCTGGTAGCCCGGAACTGAAGCATGTCTGTAAATGACGACAAATCCCCGACGGATCCCCGAATGTTTTGCCTGGTCATGGCTATACCTTAACAAATGCTAAAAGGCAATTTGATCCTGCTTAATATTAACCCTGATTTTGAAGTTGCATTAAATTATTTTTTTTGGTAAAATATACTTTATTGAACAATTTGTTGAGTTTAAAATTAATAAGTTTACATAGTTTTTGGTTTTTAAATCCTTTTTAAAACGGCGTCCACATAAAGCCTCTGGCTGCATAACGTATAATTAGTGGATTGTAGCAGGCATTTCATTTACACGAAAAACATTGGATTTTTTTGGAGAAGATCTGGTTTAATGCTACGCTTGAAATACTCCTCTTTTGGGGTGCCCAATGATTTTCCGACGCCCAAATAGATTCGTCCACGGGCAGCAGCCAAATGCGCCAAATACACGGGAGCAGGATAGGAAACCGATCTGTTGCAACGGGGAAACAAGTGGCATAAATCAAATGTTAACTGTTGCAACAGATTAATGTTCAGATTCCCAGTATTTTTTATGACGTTGTATCGGGTTGGCCTAGCGGTGCCTTGCAGTGCTTGATGGCTGACCATAAAAAATTGCATTTCATTCGGATGCACAATAGTCTGGTCGACTACAGTACCGGGCTCCACATTATTGTATTTATTGAATTTTGCGTCTCCTTCGCCTTTTGGAAAGAAACGCGTGTGGTGACGTTTCACCGCAATCAAGCAGGCAAGCTTGGGTATAAAGCCAAGCCTGTGGCAGGCCATGTAAATACTGCGAAGTTCCATCTCTTTTACTATATTGATTTGGCCCTCGCTCACTCCGTCGCGGTAGTATATAATGTGCTCGGGGAAACGATTCTGCGATTTCTTATACAAAATCAAAAATTCCAAAATAATCGAAGACACATCCTCTATATTTTCCAACCGTGCGGACTGCAGACGGTAACGCATATTGTAGCGGAAGCCAAATGGGTCATAT
>JBAMAX010004723.1:0-184636 GCA_037043745.1 Chymomyza amoena | reverse complement strand
GGCTTCAAGACTAGTATGCATATCTCTCTCGGGAGCTATGCGTACCTGTCCGACAGCTGTCATGGACTAGGACTCACACCAGTGCACATTTTTATCAAAAAGTCAGCCATGCAAAGTGTACTACGTATCCAGACCACATCTCGACTCTTAGTAAGTGACATGGTCATTATATATGCACTTCCTGACGTATCGATCTGCTACAGAGTAGGAGTTAGAAATAATGAATTCTTCCTTGCTTCGGGATCTGACACTGGAGAAAGTTGATCTTCAGATTAATATGCATCAGGTTATCGAAAGGGTAACCGGGGTCCGCAAGAAAGATTGGAGAATAGAGGTTTCTAAAATCTATCCCTATTATCTCCTGTGGTGAAATAATATTTAACCAAAAGAAAAAGGTAGAGCCTTCTATCTCGTCCCCATGTCACGTAGCTGATAGGGCCAGATCAGTTAATTTTATATTTTTTTATTTGTATCAAGGATTTAACGATTAAAATTAATAGTATCGCTCTTATCTGATCTAATGATCACGGAACTATTTCATAACAAGAAATTTAGTCGGGAGACTTGGAAACCTCCAGTGGCAACAATGGTTCACGGATGGGTCCAAAACTAAGCAGGGTGTAGGTGTTGGAGTCGTTGCACCCAACACCAGAATCTCTACAGCAGTGGGCATCTGGCCCAGCGTCTTTCAAGCGGAGATTCATGCCATAGAGATCTGCGTCCTTAATATCCTTCTCAAGGGAACTAGGGGCGCAAACATATGCATTTTTTCAGAGAGCCAAGCTGCTATTAGGGCTTACCATCCTGGAGCATCTCCTTCGCGATGGTTAAAGAATGCCATAGCTACCTCATAACCCTATCCGCCCGGAACAAAGTCGTGCTATGTTGGGTATCTGGACACTCAGGAGTGGATGGTAACACGATCGCTGACGATCTAGCACGACAGCGTGGCTCCACCCTGACTACATGTCCTGCGCCATTCTGTGGTATTGGTTGATTCACAATCAAAACCATATTAAGCAAATGGGCTGCAGGAGAACATGGGAGATACTGGTTTTCCCTTCCGGGGCTTCGTCAAGCAAAAGTGCTTGTCAAACCTCTGGATGCGATCAAAACAAAATGTCTTGGCAGAGCACAGTGGGAGAAATGGCCAATCTAGCTCCGATTAATTAATAACTTCTGAAAAAATGTAGCTATTTTTGTACGGATAATTTTATTTGGTAGATAAATTGGTCCAAATCAAAATTAATATAAAATTAATTTTTTGTAATATTATTAATATTTTTTTTTTTGTTTTTTAATTTCTGTATGAAACTGCTTTACTCGATATATGGTCAGTTTTGCCCGAATCTAAGAACTTTTTCCAACAAATTTAATAAAATTTATTCTTTAAATATGTTGAAAACATACGTATGCACATCTTTACGAAATTTGGTATAAATCGGACAAGTATATAACTTTAAAATAGACAATTGAAATCCATTTTGGCCGCGAATATAGTTTTTACAGAAATAGTCCATCTATCGGAAATTTATTTATTTATACTTTATAAATTTTTTTTAGAAAAAAAAATTAATTTTATACATTAATGTTGTTTAAATAAAGACTAATATAAAATTATTGTTCATTTTATTAACCATTTTATTTATGTAGTCTCAGCATTTTCATGTTTACTCAGTGTCTGATGAGGAATAGTCTGATAATGCTTCCTCCACATCTTTATTTAAAATAAGACTAATAACTTCTCTATCAAGCAGTTCGTCTTTTTGGGATGATAAAACTGAACCTTTTGATAGCATCGTTATTACAGGGTCCGATGAAATAAAAAGTGTATTGGCCAAATCTTCCATAGTATTTTTACGGGAATTTTTTCGAGTATGGTGTAAGCGGAAATTTCGTAGATTTTTGTTTCTAGCTTCAAGAGCTTCTTCCGACATCATTCCTATCGGAAGGGAAACATGTTTTATTATCTCTGCACCATGCATTAAAATTTTATGGACCGAAGTAGGCATATAAAACCATGGATATGAGTCTACAAATACAGATGCTGTTCGAAATGCGTACTGTTGAAAGGCATCTGTATCAATTTCATATCCAGATGCTATTGTTCGTAAGATAACGCTAAATCGATAGATTAATAATAAACTCACTCCAGTTATTTCGGAAGCCAATTCCGGGTTTTGAAAAAATTTTCTCGCTGTGTTGCCGTTATTAGAGTTGCCAGAGCCCGGCTTGGGAATATCAACCAATATGCCCATTTCCTTACGCAACCTCTCTTGTATGATCTGTCTTCTATTATCTACAACAGCCTTGTCAGCACTACGAACTTGCCACTTTTTAATTGTAATTCTGTGTCCAATGTGAAGAATGCATTCGAGAAAACGAATCCACGCGTGTAGAGTTGATAAGCCATATTCATACAAGTTTTCTTTGCACGGCAGATTTTGTATAGCATTGAGGTCGTTCATTGTTTTTGGTGTTGTCCCACATATTCCACATACTAGGGATGACGATTCTGCCAGAACACTGAAGACCTTACCATCTATCATGGTCATATGAAACTGATGATGCACTTCATAATTTTCCAGTCTCGTTGGCTGAATTTCGGCTATTTGGCTTTTAAAATTGTTGATCTCACCTCGCACTAAGTCTGCTGTTTCTTTTTGACATATCAATTTTAAAGGCCTGCAATAACGAGTTGACGAAGGTTTCATATTTTTCCAGAATATTGCTGATCCATCAACTAATTGTAATGGTACCAAGCTTACCGCAAACAAATGTTGGTCGATCATAACTGCGTTTAAGTCATTAAAATTTTGGCGATAAGTTGCGTGGCCACTACTTCCGTCACAACCCCATTTATACACAGCAGTTATCTTTAGAATGTTGTTATTTTCTGTATTTGGAAAATCTTGAGAGTGTGCCTTAAATATTCTGGCTACTGTGTGGTCAATCAAGCTTTGTAAAGACACCTCAAATGAATGATCAGTAACTTTTAGACCATTAGGATAACACAGTTTTTTCGCAGATCGAAGAACATCATATGTAGGAAATATATTTGCATTCCGATTTTTGGCGCCACTCTGCAAGTCCATATAAACCCTTTTTGTGTAGCCGCCATCAATATATAGTGCTAAGGCTTCATCTGCTGTGTATTTGATGGGCTGTTTAAAATCGGAATCAATAGCTGATTTAAGTTTTTCGGGCAAGCTTTCGTCTGAGTTTAATAAAGCTACCATTTTTGATGCATTTCGCTTGCCGGACTTATACAAGCTGGTACTGGCCGCAGATACGAGCTCATCGCACGGAATTTCTTTAGCGATGTCAGAAATTTTTTTTTTTGTATTTTCCTGAGACTTTGCAAAGTCAATGGCGGGTCGTCCAGCATTTGATGTTTGGTCCACCAATATAAGGTCACCATCTAACCAGTGCTTATTTTTTTTTTCGAGGCTCATGCGATTTCGACTGCTCTGTCTCCATTTCAAATGCAATTTTTTGGTGAAATTCTTAATGCGCTCGTCAACGTATTGAGTACTTTCAAATTGATTTTTATCAATAATATTTTCATATATATACTTCTGCACAGCAAAATGTTTTTTGGAAACGTCATTTTCCGCAAACCATACAGAAAAAAGTTCTCGCCTGGACACTGACATTATAGCTAAAAAAAAATAATTTAAATAAGTTCGCAAACCTTCGCAGCTAATTTATAACATTTTCAAAGCGGAATACATTGAACTATTTTTTAAAAAAGGTTTGAACAGGAACCCGGGCGATCCGAAAAAGTTCAGCTCTACGAAAAATTAGTTTGTTAGTAAACATTCAACTTCTTACTAGCACTACAATTAACATCAAATTTTGGGACGAAACACAATCACAAGCCACAAACACATATTTTTTTTAATAAATACATACCTTTAACTTTATTTATAAACAAAAAGTTGAATTGAAACGCAATATATTCACACAACTATAAGCAATTGCAGCAACTAGGCAAAATTGGCGGGAAAGCTGTGGGCAACACCTGGAGCAACATATGTTGTGTTTGAAGCTTTACAGCTGTGCGAATATTGAGAGAAAAGGAAAACAAAAATTGGATTTGGCCTATCTGATATATTAGTTATCAATTACAAAACAATATTGGAGCCAATTTTTATGTTTAAAATTGAATTAATCGGAGCTAGAGTGGCCATTTCTCCCACTGTGCAGAGCGGACCTAAAGCTCCTGGTAGCTTACCCTATTTGGCCACCAAACTGTTAGATACTATCTACAGAAATTGGCCTATCGGACTGTTCGAGTGCAGACTCTGTCTAGGAGACGTTGAAACCACCAGACATATTCTCTGTGACTATCCAGATATGACTGGTATGGGACAGAGCCTGTCAGATGGGAAAGGAACGGATTAGCCCCTTCCATCTTAAGTCAATACCAACAAAAGGCTTACTGCTATTCATGCGGAAAGCGGAAAGTCTTTTGTTTTAATTTAAGAGTATAGTACTAAAGACCTTGGCCGCAGTGCCCCATCTCATAGCGAGAAACCCTTTTTCGGAAAAAATAAAATTTTAATGTATTTTTAACTTTCTTAATAATTAAAGCCTTAGAGTAATTTAAATGACGTTTTTACAAAAATTTAATGCCCGAAATTTTTGTTTAAATTGAAATACTTATAAGAAATCGATTAATGCATTTTGTAGCTAACTCTTATGAAAGTTAAAATAGTAATTTTTTTGCAACAATTTTCTATTTTTTTTTATCAATTTTAAATTGATTTTTAACTTTCTTCAAAATCATGTAAAAATCGTTAGTATTTTAAATATAATTTTACAAAATTTACAATCGGAAATTTGCTTAAAATTTTAATATTTATAAGTTTTAAGCTATTCAGATAAATCGAATAAGAGCAAACGGTCTAAAAAAAGTATTAATGCCATTTATTTAGAAGTGTATTAAAGACGCATAACAAATTTATTGACTCACTAATTTATGATAAATGATGATAATCCGCTGGATGCTATTCGGCTAATGGATTTCAACACAAGCCGTAATCTATCCTAAAGCCATTTTGCGCAGGCAAATAATTCATCTTTTGAATAGCCACTTTTTTCGCACTAATCGATTGGGAACTGAGACATATAAATATATTCCACAAATTGGTCTTAAAAATTAACAACCAATTCCAGCCTCTTTCAAACGCCTTTCGCATCTATTTTCAGAGTTGCCAAATAATTTGCCTTTTCAATTTTTACATTCAACTTAATTACAAAGATCAACACTTTATATATTAAGTCATTTCATTCATAAAACTTCCCACAAAAAAATGTTATGCCAACATACTATTATTTATTATGCCTCATCATTATTAAAAATAAAAAAATAAAAATATGCCATGTATAAAAAAAATGACTCTGACAAATTGAATAACAACAAGAAGAGAAAAAAACTCCAAGAAAAACAAAAAACTAATCAACTAAATACATAGTAGTAGATCATTTGTTATACAACTTGATTAGTTCATATCTTTGTTGGTCCAACAAAAATGGGTCAATTAAATAAGCCCACCCGAAGTTAGCTTATTGTATAAACTACTGCTCCTAAACTGATAGGCGCAAAAATATTCATGCATACATTTTTTGAGAAATAGTTTAACAAAAATGCAAAATATGTGCAAAAAGTTTTTCGCAACTATTTGCATAAGTTTGACAAACTGCAGGACCTTCTTTTTTTAGAGAATATCAATTTCAAAAATATTTCTGCTCACTTTACAGTCTAAAATAAAATTATAGTTCTCTCCATGCATATTCAAGTGGCATGCAACTTGTATGGCCTCGCCGTTTAGCAGCTGTGACCAAAAACCGAAAAAAAAAAAAAACTCGTCTAAACCATACTCGTTTACAGTCTAATGTGTATAAGTATTCACACATTCAAGTTCAAACGATTGCGCATAAGTTTACGCATCATAAATTCGATTTACGTACGAAAACTTATTCAGAGAGCCCCAAAAAGTATTATGAATGTGAGAATTTAGTAGATAGCTGCTCGTGAATTCGAGATATTTGGTTTTGCAGCTAAAAGTTTCGATATTGAAATATTTTTCTGTAAAATGTTTTAGTTGGGATAGATAGAATTGCTGGCGTAAAGTCGGGCGCGAACGACTTTGGGATACACTAGAACTCTCAAATAAAATTAATATACCCTTTATATCATAAGGCATATAAAAATGCGTAATGCAACCCTGGCAACTAGTGCTGTAAGTAACATCGATGTTATATCGATGCATCGATTTTTTTCCCGATGATCAAAATTTTTCGATTATCGATTATCGAAAAATACCTCTGTTCAGCCAGGCTGGCAATCTAGAGAGCGACAAGCGGAAATCAAAAAACCCCGATCCAATGGTTCTTAGATAATATCCAAATTATCTCGTTTAATGGGATTTTTTGGTGGTTATCCATAGCTCATGTGTTCAAAAAATTCTTTGGACTTGAGATGGGATGTGCTCAAAATCCAAAAAGGATGTGGGAAACAGCTACGTGAACTTCACTGTATCGAAACATCGATTACTTGAAGTTAAAAAATATCGATGTTTCCCTAGCACTAGTTCAGGCATTCGCACTTCTCTTTAGCATAACCTTTTGAATTCTTTCTTAAATTTTTATGAAATGTAATTAAATTTGAAATGTAATTTATTTTGAAATGTACGAGGGGTATTCAAAAAGGAAGTTTCCTAATTTTAAAAAAAGTACAAAAACATTTTAAGGTTACAAAATGAATATTTATTAATTATTTGACTCACAAACTATTTCTACATACTCACCTTCGACTTGAATACATTTTTCGTATCTGTTATCGAGTTTATAAAAACCTTCTTCTTAAAAAAACGTGTCCTGTTTTTGGAGCCATAATTTGACAGATGTTTGGACTTCTTCGTTTGAAACAAAATGCTGCCCACTTGGTGCGAGATCCGGAGAGAGGGTGGGTGATCGAAAATTTCCCATTTGAATTTTTTCAATAAAGTTCTCGTTTTTTGAGCAGAATGAGGCCGTGCATTATCATGAAAGAGTAAGATTTTTTTGGATAATTTTCCTGGACGTTTTCGTCTGATGGCATTTTTAAGCTTATTTAAAACTTCGCAGTAACGATCCGCATTGATTGTTGTACCAGGTTCCAAAAAATCAACCAACAAAACACCTAACGCAATTCACAATTGGACACGTTTTTTTTAAAAGAAGGTTTTTATAATCTCTATAACAGATACGAAAAATGTATTCAAGTCGAAGGTGAGTATGTAGAAAAATAGTTTGTGAGTCAAATAATTAATAAATATTCATTTTGTAACCTAAAAATTTTGTGTACTTCATTTTAAAAATAGGGAAACTTCCTTTAACTAACCTCTTGGTTAGTTAATTCAAATTAATTATTTGAAAATACGCATATAATCAAACCAACAGATGGCCCACTCCGAGTTAATATAAGCATTCAAACCATTCATAACGATATTGCGATACATCGAAGTTAAATAAATATCGATAACAACGATGTTGGTCAATATCGATATTTCTTCAGCACTACCGGCAACTATGCTGCCAGCTTTGTAGTGGCCTGAACCGAGAGTTCGATTCAATTTAGTAATTTAAAGGGTGTTTTTTTAAGCGTTTCCATACTTCAAACTAGAAAACAGCATTATAAAAATTAATGTTATAACCTCAAATGTTTTTAGAGAAATAATTTCATAACATCTAATATTTGAAAATAGTCAATAATAATACGACAAAAAGCACGTTTAGTAGGACGCTTATGCGGTCCATAAATTTTACGTACAGCTCTGTAAATTTCTACAATAAGAACACTGATTTTGATTTGAAGACGTTCTTGTGTCGTAAATCCTACCATGATGCATACATAGTTATTTCTTACTGAATAAAATGAAATGTATCAAAAGGGACAACTGGTTTCAGAGATAATTCCTTTCTTTAAAAAAAAAAAGAGTTCTTTTTGATAAAACCACCAGTCATCTATTTATAAAACTCTTAAAGATGGAATCAGACTAGATGCACGCATTTATCTAATATATTTTATTAAATTTAATAATACAAAATAAATATAGTAAATAAAATTTTTAAAACATTAAATAAATAAATTGAATACTGCATACTTTTTTTTTTTTTTTTTTTTTTTTATTGGATAGTAGGAGGGGGGAAATCTTCAGAAAGACACCCGGGGAGGGTAGTGTCGGATTCGCATTCTGCGCCTACCGACTAAAACCCCCCCTCCTATTTGGTTGCCAACCTTTACGGTTCTAAACCTTAGAGTGATGAGGGTACCATCAGAGGGTGTATGATTGGGTGCGTGAAGCGGTATATTATGTATGATCGGTTGAACCGATCTCGTATATGAGAGGGGGTGCGCGAAGCGGTATATTATGTATGATCGGTTGAACCGATCTCGTCTTATATAATGAATACTGCATACAAAATAAAGAGAAATCTTAAGGCAGTAACTGCTTTAAGCAGTTATGAATTTTAAGCTCACACTTCGAAAATTCTGCCTTTTGTAGCTACTCCCACTAACTCTTTTTTCTTAAAATGAATATAGTATCCTATAAAATTTAAACCAGAATCCAATAAATTCTTCTTTGCGATAAAGTCTGCGTAAAGTTGCTCGTAGTATTTGGGACATAATTATTATACTAATTTATTAATAAATAATTATATTTCGAATATTTTCTTCTTAACAAATATTTTATTTAGTCAGATAATCGAAAATATAAATATTATAAGTATAAACCGAGCTTTTGTGAATAGTTATCTTTCTGTTTAAGAACTCTATTTACTGTAAAAAAATTAAAACTATAAATTAAAATTTTAAAAATCCAAACAATATTTTGCGAACAAAAAATTTATTGTCTATAAGTAAGAAAATTTTGCAAAGATACTTAGCTTTTATAGACCGATTTAGCGTATTTCGTTCCACATTTTATTCTAAAACATTTTGGGATAATCCATAAATTACGTAACGCTGATTTAGGTCAAAATAGTTGTATACTACACTTAATTTTTTGGAGGGAACAACGCTTTTAGTAAAATGCCATGTTAAAGCTCTTAATCTTCTCTAAAAATATGCGCAAATTCTACTTATTTATTAAGAAAAAAAATATGACCATTTTAGGTATAATTTTTTTATTATTTAATTATGTAAATGCAATAATTATACATAAAAAAGTTATGGACAGCTATATAAAACTAAATACAATGTTGCTGCTGATAGCTGCAAGCAATGCGCCCAATTTCCATAGTCTAAAGCATACAATTCACAACTTGTTTAATCAGTCATTTCCTTAAGATGATTCTTTTTTGTGAAGGATTTTATTTAATTACACTGTCCTACAGAATTGACAAAAATCAAAGAACTTTTCAAGTGACCTAGTGAACGTTGTAGGTCTTGACGAGTAGATCACGATAGTGTTTTCAAAATTGTCTAACACCCCCAAAATCGCAAGTTATCGCTTAAAAACCGTTTTTCGGGTACTGCGATCACTCCACTATCACAACGTCGCCATTTTTCAACCGATTTTCGATTGCTTTACGGCTTTGGAAAAGAAGATTCAAGCTTTAAGATGATATATACTTGTTTATACTTTATACAAAGCAACTACGAGATTTTCTAAAAGATATCTAAGATTTACACTTTTTTTATTCGATTTTGTTAAAAAATCGATTTTTTGGAAGACAATTACTATGGGAGCTATATGATATAGTCAACCGATTTCGTTGAAATTTGGCACATTGCTTAAGTGCTCTAAAAAATTTCAAAACGCCAAATTTGAACAAAATCGGTTAACTATATCATATAGCTCCCATAGCAATTGTCTTCCAAAAATCGATTTTTTAACAAAATTTGTTGTATTTCGTTTGGTTTTTAAAATATTTCGACCAAATTTGGCACTTGTAAGTTTTTTATTGTTCTTAAGCATTATACCAAATTTGGTTACGATATCTTCATGAACAAACGAATTATCCATCTAAAACTTTTTTTTGTCGATGGAATTGTAATTTCCTTGTTTACAATAAGCGTCGTAACTTAAACATTTATCGACCGATTTTAATAAACCATAACTTTTCTTACTCGGAATTAATATTTCTTTAAGATTAAATGTAAAAAAGTAAAGGTGTTTTAACAAAATGTTATATAAAAATGACTTCAAAGTGGGAAAATCGAATAAAAAAAGTGTAAATCTTAGATATCTTTTAGAAAATCTCGTAGTTGCTTTGTATAAAGTATAAACAAGTGTATATCATCTTAAAGCTTGAATCTTCTTCTTTCCAAAGCCGTAAAGCAATCGAAAATCGGTTGAAAAATGGCGACGTTGTGATAGTGGGAGTGACGCAATACCCGAAAAACGGTTTTTAAGCGATAACTTCCGATTTTGGGGGTGTTAGACAATTTTGAAAAACGCTATCGTGATCTACTCGTCAAGACCTACAACGTACACTAGGTCACTTGAAAAGTTCTTTTTCACTGTTGGACGGTGTTATTAATTGTAAAGCTTGACTGGACCATTCACCTTGACGATTCACGCTCCTAGTTCTTCCGCAGCGTAGTTAATACGATTGTAATATTTTATAATTTTTATTCTAAAAATTGCTGTACTCGCCTTTCCTATCGCTGAGATCGTGCTCGCTGCAGTAGTCTACAGAATATAAAGAAAAGGAACCAGAAAATGGATTGTGCACAAATTATTATATATACAATACGGAATAATTGTTTGCAGGATGTATTATGTATGTAGAAATGTATTATAGTATTTTAGCTTTGTAAAATTATCAGTAATTTATATAAGTACATCAGGTGTGTCATCCATATTTTTTTTGCAACTCATAGAAATTTTCTGAAAAAAAAATTAGAAAGTCAGTCGTTAGTAATGCTTGTTAGGGAAAGATAGATCCACTAAACTTTCTATCCTTTCGACTTTTTTTTTTTTGAAAAAAATATGGAGGTAGATAGAAGCAGATGTTATCGTGATGAAGTCGAATTCCAGAACAGCCGTAATTTAAAAAAAAAAACAAACTAATCTCTTTATGCCTGATAGGGATGCTCAATACCGAAAAAAAAATCGAATAAAGTATTGAGTATTCAAAAAAAAACTCGATAGCGATCCGATTCGATTCCTCCTAAAAAGAAATCGATATCGACGGTATCGACTTTTTGGCGTTTTTTTTATAGAATTGAACAAAATGAAGTCGTTTGCTCGACAAAGAAACCACAATTTTCTAATATTCATAATAAATTAAAATAAAAATAAGAAAGTGGTTCGTTTTAATTACTGTGTTCACTCTTTTATTATATTCTTTGGAAATTGAGCCAACTACACCAGAATATCGAATAGACGACCTTAAAGCGACCTTTTGGAAAATAAATTACAAGCTCTAAATGTCGAAAATTTATCTCGATACCGAAACTAAGCAAATTGGTATCGGATCGACGATTAATCGAGAAACAAAATATCGGTATCGAATATTCAGTATCGTCTTCCCTTTTTTCGATATTCAAAATATAGGATAGGTATCGCGCATCCCTAAAGCCTAAAGCTATTTAGTAATTCTCAATTTGTGGGCGAACCATTACTCGTTATGTTCAAAAACTCTCAATTTCAGAAAAAAAAAAAAACATTTTTGAACATATCAAGCTTTTAAGCTCATCTGTATCTGTACTCTAATGTGCGTATATTTGAGGTACAAAACCGACTCAAAGTAAAATCGAGCCAACAGCAAATATTTCATGACATGCAGTTACGCTCTGTTTGTCAAGCGTACAAATCGTCAACAAAATGACAATATTTTTTTTAATTATTTCACCTTCATGTATCGTATCGTACACAAAAAAAAAACAAGATATTTATCAGGAAAAAAACATCGAGTTTTGCTCTTGAAACTCATTTTAATTCCAGTCTAAAAGCCAGTCAGTTGACCAATAACAGGTTTTTGTGCAACCCACGACGTATAAATTGATATTAAGTCCAAGAATTTAAATTCGATTTTTTAAGACTTCTGCAAATGTTAATGATGTAGGCGCTGTTGGCGTCTCTGTTGTTGCTCTTCTTCTTCTTCTTTACAAGTAATTAACATTTTAAACAACTTTGACTTTTAAAAAGTTTTTTAGGCTGTTAATCTGGAATTGAAGAACGTCACTGAGCGACTGACATTTTGTGGCTATAAATAATTAAAGATTTTTATCTATGGAACTCTGTCTAGCGGCACTTTTATTTTTATAGCGCAGAAAACATATAAAAGAAATAGCAGAAAAAATATGTTGAAAAAAAATCAAGTCTGGTAAATTGCAGCTAGTACAGTAGGTACAAAAAGTATGCGCTGTGAGCATATATAAATTAAAAGAGGTGCCTTTTTTTAGTGTTTATTTTACTTTGATTTTGGGTCTGATTTTTTGAGTTTTATAGCTTGATTTATCGATTTCTATATAATTGATTTGGCATTTGAAAGTAAAAGTTTTGAGCATTTTCGAGCCTTATTCGCAAATGTTATGTGTCCTTTCAGTTTTATTTTTTTAGAGATATGCCATTTTTAAGATCAAAGCTCCCAGAAACAATAAAGATCAGTAAAATAAAGATAATTATTTTGATTTGGGACATTATGGAAAGGTACTCTATTCTACTTTTCAGGAAAAAAAATTTGAAAAAATTCGAATCAGTACAGATTTTATGACATCATATGTGAAACCGTTTTTTGAAAAAGTTCCTTTTTCACTAAAATAGTCCTAAAAAAAAAAGGGGTATAAGAGGATAATAAAAAATACGAATTTTGAATGCTGAAACATTGCCCTAACATAAAATATAAGTCTCATCTCTGGAGAAAAAAAAGTATGAAATTTGTCGACTAGTGTAATATAAAAGCTTCCTAAAAACTAAAGAAAAAAAAAATATTTCCAATTTCCAAAAATAGTTCTTCTAGAAATAAGCTCAACATAAGTCGAATTAAGCTTATAGCAAATTAAAATTAATATATTTTTTTTTAATTTTTTGTTCCAACAATATTTTTAAGCCTTGCAACAGTCTAGAAATAAATATATATAATTAAAAAAAAAAAAAGTCGTTCCATAAAAAAGTTTTTTTGCAATTTTTGAGCGCCTAAAAAAAGCAATCTCATAATGGACATTTTTTTTTTTCATTTTACAAATTAAGTAATCGAAAGGATATTAAAAAAATAAATTGTTGAATTAAATTAATAAATTTATTAAAATTAATTACAATTTTTTTTTTATTTGATTGTTTCTTGAAATATTGAATATAACGACGCTTCGCTCCTTTTCGGAGCATTAGGCAGATAAAAAAATAAAATTAAAAATTAATTGAGATTTCCCACTTACTGCGAATTTTAAAGAAAAACTTCCAGAATTACCATACAAAATTGATCCAAGTCTGAACGAATTGGATCCTATTTCCTATTCGGATCGGATTCGGGCAGAATATTAAAATTTTAAATTATTTGAGATTTTTTAGGTTATAACAAAAAAAAAATTATTCCAAATTACCTTAATAAATTAATTCAAGCCATAACGAATTTGTAAGGTACAAATTTATTGATGTTGTAGAATAAAATCTTTGGCTAGGTATATTGCGAAAACAAAAAGATTCAACCGTATTTCCTATTCGAAACATTAGGCAGAATAATGAAATTACAAATTAATTGAGATTATAACAAAAATATGGAATTGCTGAGAATTTTAAAGAAAAACTTCCTGAATTACCATACAAAATTTGATTTTATTTCCTATACGGAGCATTAGGGAGAATATTAAAATTATAAATTATTTGAGATTTTTTAGGTTTTAACAAAAAATATGGAATTACTGAGAATTTTTAAAAAAAATATCGTAAATAAACATAAAAAATTGATAATAATTACCCGACCTGACAATTTGTTCAGTAACGTTATTTATTGGCGTTGTAGAATAAAATCATTGGCTGGTTATATATATTGAATATACAATATATAAAGAAAAAAGATTCAACCCTTTTTCAATAATACATATGCGGCGCAAAGAATTTTGTAGGTAAGGCTGCTCAGAATACTGGTTCAATTTTTATATGTCAGCTATATAAAATTGTGGACCAATATTGATCAAATTTCACAAAAATATGTAGTGTAAATCAAGCAATATTTTAAAAAAATTATTTTAAATATGTCGAACATGTAATTTCTGTGAGTATTTACACATTTGTGCGCGGTTTGATCAAAATTTATCCACTTTATCATATAGCTACTATGGACAAAGTTTAATCTGCGAAAAAAGGCACATGTCATACACCCAAAACGCTCTGTAGCATAAAAACAACCCAAAAACTTTGACCAACTTGGCTAAAATTCAAGCTTCCAGTACTTTATGCGCATACTTTTCCGCCACACTGTACCCCGCTTTGCCCAACCTCTGCTGCTTCTGTTGTTTCTGGTGGAACCGGCTTGGACTCGGCTGGACGCTGAGTCAGTCACTCAGCTGTTGCTGGCCGGTTTATCTTGCCACTCACTCATTTTTAATTGCTGTCTCGCTTTCTCTGGCTATATCATAATTACGCAACGTAACCCAACGCACATTCACAAGGTCGTCGCTTAATATTTTTTACCTTTTATGTTTATATTAGGTTTTTTTTTTTTGCACCAAACTATTATATTATGTTAAGTCGTTTGCTTTTATTTCTCGCCTTTCTACCTTTTGCCTCACTTTCGATTTCATTTCGCTGATTTTTATTGTTATTTTACAACACATTTGAACAGCTTCCCCTTAGTTTTTTTTGCACAAAAGCAGCTTAAACTACTATAAACGAAATTCAATAAAAATAAATATAAAAATAAAAGAAAACTAACCCGAAATAAACTTAAGGAAATGTCTAAGTTAAAGTATCTCTAAGATGCGCTGTTCGTGTAAAACCAAACGTCTTGGTGGCAATCTGCGGTGCAGTTAAAATGTAAGACTGAAATATATTACACTTTTTTTTGGCACCTTGCGAATGTTATACCCTTATAGAGAGTACGTAAAGGTTTGGTATGAGGTTTGTTTGGTGAAGTTGTTTTTTATTGAAACATTCTGTGGAAAAATAAAAACCTTAAGAAAAGAAGCTGGAATTTAGGTATAGGAAATATATTCCTAGAGTTATGTTTTTGTTTAATGGAGAGATAAAGCTTTCAAATTTGAGGTAGGTTTGTACGAAGAGTATTATACTAGCCGTTATTATTATCGACTTTAGCGAAATTGCGATTATATATTAATAACTCCTAAACATATTTGAAAAAAATGTCCAATAAATATAAAACGCAGAGCTTAAAAAAAAAATCATTCATTTTTAGTTTTCTTTTTTTAATTTAAAATTTTTTTATGATACCTATATAGTCACAAATTCAATGTGAAATATAGGAATAAGTATAATAAATTAATAAATTTATTTTTCAATATTTTTTATTCTGGTTTAAATTTTATAAGGCCCTATTGTAGCTTCTATTAAAAAGTGTTTGTGCGAATAGTTACCATAGGCTGAATTTTCGTAGTGTTAGCTTAAAATTCACAACTTCTTAAAGTAGTTAGTGCACTAAGATGTCCCTTTATTTTGTATGTAGTGTTTAATTTATATCTTTATTTTCAAAATATTTATTTTTTGTATATATATATATATAAAGTTCATAATATTATTTAATTTTTATAAAATTTGTTCAATAATTACGTATATCTGGTACGTATTTTACTTTTACGTATGTTCATTTAGTTGATGTTTACTCAAAACTGCCGAAAATTTAAAATAAGTTACTGCTATTAATAAAAAGGCGCTTTCCTATCGATTCTGTAGATATTTATATAGTTGAAATTTTTATATATTTTTTAAGTAGTTTATTTTGATACGATTTTCAAAAAGCATTTTGCTAAATTTAATATCGATAACTGATAATTAACATCGATTCTTCTGTGATACCTACTTCAAGCTTCTTATTTTCCTTATGGTATTTTGTTTTTTCTGTGGCTCAGAAAATCCTTGTTCAGAAAAAGAGGAGGATTAATAACTTTTTTTTATTTTCACAATATTTAAATTTATTAAAACTTTAAAATTTTACTTCTTGTTCACTGCTTGACGATTGCATAATATTATATATCTTAAATAATTTTTTGAAAAATTTAAATAAATTTGAGCATTAACTGAGAGATAAAATCTCTTCATTTTTATACCCTGTACCGTATGGTACCAAGGGTATATTAAGTTTGTGCAAGCCGTAAATGTATGTAACATATAGAAGGAGACGTCGGAGACACCCCAAAGTTACCTAAAATATAATCAGGGTGAATAGAGAAGTCGATATACCCATGTCCGTCTGTCCGTCTGTCCGTCCGTGTGAACGCCTAGATCTCAGAGATGGTAAGAGCTAGAGTTACCAAACTTTCACATTAGATCCCATATTATTCCATAGGAAGCAGGTTTATTTTATTTTTTTGATATCGGGGATAAATTATATAGCTCCCATGTGGGTGTTTGAGACGACCTCGATAAAAAAAAAGTTTTAGATGAATAATTCGTTTGTTTATGAAGATATCGTAACCAAATTTGGTATTCGAAAGTTTTTATAGTTCCCAATCACTGTACCAAATTTGATCGAAATCGGTTGACTATATCATATAGCTCCCATAGGACCGATCGGCCAAAATAACTTTTTTAAATCAAAATTCGCTATATTTCGTTTTTTAATAAAGATATCGTAACCAGATTTGGCGTTTGGAAATTTTTTAAACCACTTAAGCAATGTGCCAAATTAAAACAAAATCGGTTGACTATATCATATAGCTCCCATAGGTCCGATCTTCCAAAAAATTGATTTTTGAACAAAATTTGTTGTGTTTCGTTTGTTTGTTAAGATATTGGGACCATATTTGACATTCGTGAGTATTTTATAGTTCATAAGCACTGTACATAATTTAATCCAAATTGACTAGATCATATAGCTCCCTTAGGACCAATCGGTCCAAAAAACACGTTTTTTATACAAAATTCGATGTGTTTGGTTTGTTTGTAAAGATATTTGAAATAAATTTTCATTCAGATCTTTTTTAAGGTATTTAGGCACTGCGTCAAATTATTTTGAAATCGGTTGACTATATCATATAGCTCACATAGGAACGATCGGTCAAAAAAAATGTTTGCTTAAAAATTCTTCTGTTTTTGGTTTTGTGAAGAAATCGGACTTTATTACAAGCTAGTGGTACAGGGTATCCTAAAGTCGTCCGCGCCCGACTTTACGTACGCCATTTTTTTAATGATATTTTAAAACTTTTAGCTTTTTTTTTGTCATTCAAAATTTGGATGGAATCTCCACATTACGTAAAATAAACGGTCAAAATTAAAAAAAAAGTAATAATTGTAGATATATAGATATTCAAATAGTTCCCAAACCAATTTTCTCATATTTAATACCTTGTCAAGACTTGGATATCAAGTTTGGTAAGGATTAGTAGACGACAATCATAATAACTAACAAGCTTTTCAAGATTTTATAGGAATAATTCAGATATATAAAGTGTCGACTTCAGTACTTCCATTGCATTTTATATTACAGATTAATATATTTTTATAGCTCTTATATTCAGATTGCACCACAAGAGTATCTAAACTTTGCCATTTAATCTCCCCCATATTTTTTTATTGCTTTGAAGATCCGAAACGAAGACATTTTGCATAAAATATTGTATGCAGCCGCTGGCCATAAAGCAATCATGAGGTGAATGCCACTTAAGTGGCTAAAATATGTGAAAAAAAAAAAAACGGGTAGTAACTACTTTGCATTTGTACGGTAAACACTCACACAGACACACTCACAGCTGCACACAGATACACACAGTTACATATTTAACTACTATATAAAGCGGCAATCAACGTTCGCCCAATTCAATACAAAATTGGCTTGACTTTCTCAAGACGTACAAAGTTTTATTGTAGTAGTTGTTGTTGTTGTATTTGTTGTAGTTATTTTTGTTAAAGTACTTTCACTTGCACGTTAATTTTTATACAAAAGATGATCATCTGAGCAACTTTAGTTGGCATTTAAATAAGTTAGATTGCCAACATTTATTGACAGACAGTGGGAAATGTCAACAAATATTATGTATACGCAGCGTATACACAAAGTTAAACAAACAACAACCACAATAACAAGATTTTCAATTGGCCAGCTGTCAGTTAGTTTTGCCAAAAGGGCCACGTTTTTTTGACTTGACCCACAAACCTTCACAAACTTGGCCAAGTCAAGACAAGTAAACTTCATGTCATGTGCATCCGGTTGTTGCCTGCTGGCTACCAACATCTACCTCCAACAGCAGCTCCTACACATCTCTTCATCTCTTGGCCAAGTTAGTTGGTAATCTTTTGTTGTTGCTGCAACTATCAAGTGTCTGCAACACACGCTTTTATTTTACTTTTGCTTTTTTTTTCCTCATTTTTGGTTGGATTGTTAATGGTCAGCTGACAGGTTCAAGTCTAAATAAGGCCAAGCTATTAAATAATTATTGTTATTATTTAAGGCCCTTTGCTGGAGGTATCCACATTTATTGTTGTTACTGGTTTTTGTTTTTTTTTGGTAACCACTGCAAGTGCCACTTAAAAGTTGGTGTTGTGTTTTTGTAATACCCTGCTACCAAGGCTTAAAGGTGGTGTATTAAGTTGGTACATAAAAAAGTAGTTGGTAACACCTTAAAGACAAAAAGTTTAGTAAGAAGATTTGATGTAGGTCTTAAATTTTTACTGCGAATTTGAGTGCACTTCATGAATACTAAATTTTATTACAGGACAGTCAGGCCGGGATAAACTTAGTCTGGAATCTAACGTCTACTCTGAAAATGTTTGGGAAGCTATAAACCTAAGAAACTAATTGAAAAGCAATATCCTTTAGATTGATCTAAGGCCATCGGTGCAAACGAAGTCATAAATAAGATAGCTATAGAAGGTGCTGCCAAAACTCAGGAGCTCTTCTCCATTTAAGATGAATAGTTTGGAAAGGGGCTTAGAGCCCATGAAATTAATTGAAAAGCAATATCCTTTAGATTGGTCTAAGACCATCGGCGCGAACGAAGTCATAAATAAGCCAGGTGCAGCCAAATCTTTAATAGGGACAGAGCTCTTTTCCATTTAAGACATTGAGCAACTGCCAGGAGATGAAGATATATCTATATATAACACTATATATCTTGCACACAGGAGGCACATAACTAGCCTCAAACAAGAAAGCAACTCCTTGTTTTCCATTATATAAATATTTTGAATTGAATCTCTCAATGAGAATACTGACTGTTTAAGTTACTAAACATTTTAGACTAAAAGAGTCCACTAAGTTACCAATTCTATGAGCTTAAGGTTTTGGGAATCCTCGTCTCTATAACTTACTAACTGTGTAGGACTTTCTGGTTCGATATTGGCAATGATGATGAACTCAAACAATGGGTGTCATTCCAAATAGGCGCTTATACCAAATTAAGACTAATTTGGAGACAGTAATGGCTAACTTACGTAAATATATAACAACCAGGTCCAAACCAATGAAAAGTTTATTAGCTAAACATGACATCTTTCGCTATTTACAGTCACCATTAAGTGTGACCAAATGACGTCATCTGACCAAAAATCTATCTAGACAGTTTGCTTCTGAGGATGCGGAGAAGACTGTTGAAAAGCTGTGAAAGAAAGTAACCCTATTTACTTTAAGCTTTTTTGCTGTGGATAACTTTCTTCGCAAATCCGATAAAATGTACACAGTCGTGCCTGGATATAGTGAACTAATTTTTGCAAGGCCAGCTCAAAGTATCAAGGCTGCTCATTATATCAAGGTTGACATTATTTTGTTTAAAACTCATTTTAATTGTTCAAAATTTACTTTTGTGCAGGAAATCATTAGTCAAGAAACAGCTGATTTTGCAGCAATCAACAGCAAAAGTACAATTAAGGGGAATAACCCGCTTTCGTTTCTGCATTCCTTTTTGTATTTTTTCGTTCGTTTCTCCTTGAAAATGCTTTCAAAATTTGATTTACTATTTATAGGGTATCGATTGTTGACTAAATTGTGCACTCCATGCAAAAATTTAGGTGTTGACTATAATGAGGTGTTCACTTTACCGGGGGTTTACTATATCTAACCATGACAGTTTTTTTATACATATTTATATAAACAAAAATTATAAAATGGTGCCTAAAAATTAATTTGTTTATCACAATTTCAGTCATTCTCAAAATGTTCAATTTTAAACATTTTTTCATGTTTTTTCGTGATTCTGTTGCGTGCTTGGAAAATTTGTTTTTTCTAAATTCAAGAAAAAAAACTTAAAATTATTCTTTGCTTAAAGTCCTCCTTAGGACGCTATATTGGGTTTAATATGTAATTGTATAGCCTATAACCATTGCTCAATCATTGCGCTTTCAACAATACCACATTTGTGGAATTAAGACAAGAGGATTAGCAGTTATGAGGGAACAGATGAACATGCAAAGGGGTCTAAAATATAGCTCTCATTTTGGCTGCTTCGCACAGTGGTACGGCAGCTGCAAAAGCGTTACAAAAACTGATTTCGCTATAAATTCAATTTCTAAAATTAATACATGTATCTGATTTATAATTTTTTTAGGTATCAAGAAAATAGAATTTTATTAAATTCCGTTGAAAAGTTAAGTTGGTACAACCGTTCAAAAGTGGAGTAGATTTTCAACTTAAAAAAAAAAATATCGCAATTGTTGAGTCGTAGTTCCATTCGACTAAGAATACTGACCATCCAAATGCAATTTATTAGCGAAAATTTAAAAAATTTAAGGTATGAATCTAAAACTGGACAATTAATGTTTCTGCCAAATTAACTATCGTTCAAAAATAGAGTCTTTGTGTGGAAAGGTAATTTTTTGGGGATAACATAATCTTCAGATAACTTTCTTCTTTGGATTACTTCATTTCATACATTTTTGTAAAAATTTATTCAAATCGAACTTTTTTCTCATATAGTTACCAGAAGTTGGGAAAAATCTAATATTTGTAATGGAAACTTTTTCATTTTGATGCACTGGTGACACCTGTTTATATAAAAAAATGATTTAAAAGGAAAACATTAATACTTTACCTTAATTTGAATATTATGATTCAAAAAAGCTTTAGACACCAATAAGAAGCAAAAATGTGGAAAATTATAGTCTATCTTTTTATTCATCTGACTGAGAGTAATTTCAAGGAATAAAAAAGTAGATTTCGAGTAATTTGTGGTAATATTTGCCAAACATTTTTTTAAATGTATCCTCTACGAGAGGTAGGAGGAATGGGGAGAGATTCACCACGGATTCAGGTGTCCGGTGTAATTATTGGCGCTAAAGGTGTAATAGAGGAACCTGTATATTTTGCCCCAGGCATAGAATTTTCCTCTACGGCCATGCGTATACTAATAACAAAAACTCGGCTTACGGAAGAGTTTTCTTTTTCTGTTCTTCTGTCATCCTCGAATCGAAGTGGAGCATAGGATTTTTCTCATTACAAGTTATTGGTACCAAGGTTAGAAAATTTATCCTCGAATCGAAGTGGAGCATAGGGTTTTTCTCATTCTAAGTTATTGGTACCAAGATTACTTGGCAAGTCTGTGTTATCCCGAATTTGTCTGCTCTTAGTTATCCGGATCTGGATTTTTCTCTTTACTGGAGGCAGAGTAATTGCACGGAAGAACCTAATTGTTCAGTCTGAGGTTAGGTGCGTTGATCTAGTACGCAGTTCATCATCATCTCATCTTTTCCTTATAGTTTCTAAAAGATTCTTCCTGCCAATGCAATTTAAGTTTCCTGGCACTAATAGTAGTACTCCTAAGTATCGGCTTTCTCTGATAAAAAGCACTAATGCCTACATCCAAGGCGTTGTGAACATTACAGAGTATCTAAAGGTCATGCTGTCCCTTTTGTAGCTATTCCACTTACGTTTTTTTTCCTCTTGTTGTTTGGGTTTGCTTTATTATTATTTTGACTGGTAGGCGCCACAAGATTACAAGTGTTGCTTGCAGCTTAGCTTGTCATTGTTTTTTGGTTGTTTTTTGTTGCCTCTTGCCGCATCTTTTAAGAGCTGCCATAATGAACTTGAACTTTATGACGCAAAAGCTCATATAATAATAAGCTGAAGAGTTTCCTAAGCCAAATTTTGAGTGTCTAGACCTGTAAGCCTATTTAAGCGTATAAGAGATTAGTGATCTATTAAGGTATGTTGGGGGTCTGCTAGTTAAAAAATAATTATAAATCGATTAAATTGTAGCAATTACAAAATTATGTTATAAAGCTTATTTTTGGGAAACAGCTTTTGTGTTGACACCTGGTTGGGCAAGTTTGAGCTAAGCTTAAGGGGTCTAAGCCAGCCTTAGACTAAACGTCAATTAAGTTATAAAAGTATCGATGACAAATCGGCTTAAAATGAAAACAATAATGAAGCTGCAATGTCATTTTTTTAATAAGAGTAAACAAAATGTCAGAGAGATCTCTAATACTAGAGCTCTAAAATACAAATTTTCAAAAATTCTGAAAAGTATCTCAGATACACCTAACCTTTCTTGAGCGGAGTATTTCATTTCAGTGTCTATCTGATTAGATATTTTTGAGTGAACATTTTTTCCCAAAATTTCTAATACTAAAGCACTAAAATTTAAATTTTCAAAAATCCTGAAAAGTATCTAAAGCTTATGTACCTCAGATACCTAACCTTTCTTGAGCAGAGTATTTAATTTCAGTCTCTATATGATTAGATATTTTTAGGGGAACATTTTTGTCCAAAATCTCTAATCCTAAAGCTCTTAAATAGAAATCAAAAATTCATAAATCCAGAATAGTATCTAAAGCTTCTGTACCTTAGATGCACCTAACCTTTATTAAGAAGAGTATTTCAATTTAGTCTCTATATGATTGGATATTTTTAAGTGAACATTTTTTTCCAACATCTATAATAGTAAAGCTCTAAAATATAAAATTTCAAAATTCCAGTAAAGTATCTTAAGATTATGCTAAACCTCAGATACATCCAAACTTTCTTCAACAGAGTATTTGAAACCAGTGTCTATATGATTCGATACATTTAAGTAAGCCTTTTTTCAAAATTTCAAAAAATTTTTGAATTTTACTTGAAATAATTTTAATTTTCAAAACATGAAAAAAGACGTATCTAAAGTTCATGCACTTAAAATACAATATATTGAGTAGAGTATTTATGCATAACCAAAAACGTATTTAATTTATTTCTCCCAATTATTTATTTATTTAAATACATTTAGTCAATATTTAATAAATTTAGTTTTAGCCCTGAAAAGGTGACGCAGCGCATGGTTAGATAATTATTTAAACAACACCCAAAAATTATCAAATTAAAATTGCAAATTATTATTATTATAATTTGTAAAAAACAATCAATAAGCCCAAAAGCAATGAATTCATTTGTAAGCTTTAAATTATTTGTTTATGTGAGCTCATTAATTGAAAACCAAACTTTCCAGTAGACTAAATTTTGGTCACAAATTAAATAAAACACAAAATAAATAGAATTAACAACAAATTTTAGTTGCATTAAATATGCAACAAAAATGTGCCATAAATATGATATGCATATTATAAAAAGTAAATAATAAATACAATATTTATTTATTGTTTGTATAAAGCCATTTAATTTGGGATGCCTTACCAAAAGTTGGCCCCACTGTGCACAGCTGTTGATGATGACATGACCATAAAGTTGTTTGCTAAACATAAATAAAAAACTTTTTATGTACTGCGTGCCTTATACATAAATGAGTAGATATACTATATACATATATGTATATATATATATATCTATCTGCATGCCCGAAAGTATTTAATTAAAATGGAATCCCGTCTAAAAGTATCCCAAAGGGACAAGTATAAATTGTATTTTGCCAGGGATTTGCATTTCTCACGCGTTCATCTGGCAATTTGCAAACAAATTGTTGACAAAATATTTCGCGATTTTCGGGGGTCTCTATATATATGTATATGTATCTAGCTAATGTTGCAAGTATATCATGAGCTATATACTCATTGTGTGTGATTTAGTTTCTATGATATAAAGTGCACAGCTGTTAAGTGCCGTTTCGGTACATTTGGCTTCTCTGAAATATCTCTCTGTTTGCTCATGAAAATTTTGTTGTGCGATGACTCACTCAGATGCATGCAACTAGAACTCTAGATACACACATACTCATATATTGTAGTATGAGATACAAAGATACAAACGAGCACATAGACACAGACAAGCTCAGACAAGCCCATAAAATGCAAGACTCTAATTGAACAGCCAAATTAAAAGCGTGTCAAAGTTTAGAATTACAATATTTAGCTTACTTTTGAATTCGGCATTACATTATGATGAGTGGGGAAATGTTGACTGTGTAATACTCTAGAGCGGATTGAAAAGATGATCTGACAGGAACCCATATCATTAAAAAAGGTGAGCTACAGGACTGTCATAAAAAAGAGAGCCAACTTGAAAACGATAAAAGAGAAATTTTTTTTCAATGCTCTAGAAGTTAACATTGGCGGATAACAATCGTGACAACTAAGCTCGTATAGCCTAGAGCGGTTCGAAAAAAAGTTTAAAAAACCCGATTTCGAAAGTGAATCGCAGAAATCGTTAGTAAAGAAGAGACACCCAAAAAAGTTAAAAGTGAATTTTATGTCATTTGACTTGAAATTTAATAGACATGTTACGGACAGATAGTCTTAATTGTTAGAATCGATATATACATCTATATTAGTATTAAATTTAATAACACCAAGTAGAAGTTTCGATCTGTAGAATATCCAGCATAACGAGGACTCCGCCCCAAAAACTAAAGCCGCTTCGCCATTTATTCATTCAAATAAGTAGAGTCTGGAAGCGAAAAAAAATTATTTTTATGTCATAACCGAGATGATCAATTTGCAAGATATGTCTGCTTTCAAAGCCTGGAAACAACTCAATAGAATAAATTAATGAATATAATATTTAGCTCTTAATCTTTATGGTGTGGCTTAAGTATCCTTCAACTGAACCTTAAGACAACGAAAAAGATAAACAGCTCAAGACAGAAAAATATTACTATACCGTATCTTAAGAACGAAAATATCTTGTGCCAGGGTCCTACAACCAAATCTACAATTTAAACTCGTTTGCCGAAATCTGATTTCGAAAAGCAACCTCCTAATCGCAAATATGAGCTTTTGATGCTATTTGGTGATTGATTTTCTGAACAATCTGCCGGAAATACTAGTTTCATCCCAAATCCAAGCCAAAAGCAATACGTTTATTTGAAACTAACACCAAATCATCATCCAGCTGAAAATCGATATTTTAGCGATCCATTCAGCATTCTTACTTTCGATAAGAACTTCTCAAGAGATTTTCAATGAAAATCTGAACTAAACTAATCGAAAGACTAAGTTTATAAATCGATACTGCTGAGTATTCAGACCAAGTATTAAAACTCATGCCAAGCTACTTTCTTTCAATTTAAATCCATATTATAAGGCCTATATATTAGATACCATATCATTTACAAAAAATATAAATTATAATTAAATTTTATTAATTTTATAGCCACTCTTAGGTAGGTATAACTTTGAATAGGGAAGCCATCCAATTAAAATTGATTTGTTTTTTTTTTTAAAGTAACCTTTTAAGTTTCATATTTTAGGTTTTTTCAAAGCTTCCAGCTTATTTTGAGTTTCTTCGATTTCCCATGAGAAGCTGTAAAACAATCAGATTTTTGGTAGTTCAATGTTTAATGTAACGAATTTGAAATAATAAAAATTTCTATTTCTTTTATATTATTATAAGATGTACCTAAAATATATAAAATCTACAGTTCCACTCATTAATCGATTACTTTTTTCTTATTTTGCAGGTGGGTTATTAATGTGAACTTTATATATTGGCAAACTTATTTCCTATAAATACGAAATAAGCGAGTACCCCAAAAAGGTAGAGTATCTAATATCAGAAAAATCGTTTTTTTTTAAAATTATTTTTGAAAATATTTTTTTAAGGCAGAATTTGTGAAGTTTTTAAGCTAGACTTATTTTTAAGTTTCCATTTTAAATTGTTGAATGTTCGTACAAATAATACCAAAATTAGTCGAAATTCACTAATAGAGTCTAGAGGTAATCTATTTTTGAGAATACCTACTATAATACTTCTGGTACAAATTTCCACATATAAAAACTGAATGCGTCATATTTCGAAAATTAGTAACACATCTCCTTTGGTCTTTCAAGCCGAATTAATAATTTTAAAGCATCGTTAAACGTTTCTGCCAAAAAGTGGCATGTTTAGTTCTTGTTTCCAGAAGTCCTCCGATAGAAAAGTAATTCATATTTGAAACTTTTTAAAACTATTAATATTGCCGCATTTCTTCGGAATAAAAAATTAAATTTTATAACATGACGTTAATGTTTGGCATTTACTTTCACCTTAACACGTCATTTATCTTATATAAATTTAAATAAAATCTTTTAAATAATACTTTTAATAATTTTGTTCTTCAAATGCACATGTTAAGCTTTATTTCTAAAACTAAAAAAATGTAAAAAAAAAACAGTTGGCTATCTAACTCATTTTACACCTTTTTCAAAAGCTATTGCACACAAATTTGAAACCCAAAAGTTTCTGGTTCCATAATGCACCCAGTAGCCTTGGAATCAAAATCAACTGATGCAATCAGCAAGTATCTAATGCACATTGTACACTTTCAAGGGCATTTACCAGTCGGCCTGCCCAAGAAAACTATCATATACCATATACCATATATCTTCTGCTCATTGTTGTGCTTATCTTTGGTCGGAACTGTTGCTCATGGGAGCACATGTGACCTTAATTGTTTAATTTTATTATTTTATTTTTCGGTTTTTCATTTTGATGATGATGTTGTCGACATACTACTAAATAAAATAGTTTTACATATAACTTGAGGCCAAGTGATGCATCAAAGTGTTGCTCTGTCTGTGCCGCATGCCGCAAAATGCTGCATGCTTTAATAGAAGCCACAAAACCGAAAAACCAAAAGCAATAACGTCGTATTGTCTAAGGCACAGCAAAATGGAGGCAATAACAGCAACAATAACAACATCAAAAATATACAATCTTGTGCAGGAGCAACAAAACCTTGCGGAGCTTTACCCATAACATCAAAATTTATGCAAAGCACTTTCAATATATTTTATAAAGATCAGCACATAGATATAACAAAGACATGCACATATATAAAACCATACGATACAGACGCTCAGCTGCATACAGTGACACATAGATTCATACAGAGACATACAGCAACAAACAGAAATACACAGATACTCACAGTTATATACAGATACGAGCATATTCGATGCCTTGGTGCAGCCTTGTCAAGCAAACATTTGGCCAAAGTCAGTCAGACAGACCTGGGGGTTGCCAAGTAATTTGAGCTGCAGATACTGCAAATACAACACACCTACGTCAAGCGGCATATGCGAGGGCAGTTCTAGGAGTTGGTTTGACTCTAAAGTATCTTTACTCTTATTAAAATCCAGTCAATAGCGTGTCCAGGAAAGTTTCTGGGTATCTGGTCTATACGATGCCAAAAATTAAACTGAATCAGATTAGGATCCTTTTTAAAATCCATTTCTGGATGTATCTGTTTTCACTTTATCTTTTATCTTATATTTGTATGTTGTTCTTTGTGATCTGCGTAAAAAAAATAGTGTATACAACATTTTAGAAATTCCGTCCAAGTATTCGGTCTTAAACATGTCGAACATCCAACTGAACGAAATTTAATACGCCACAAAATTACTTTCCAAATGTGACCCCACCTGGTATCCTTTTCCTTCAGGTCTTAGTTGCAAAAAACAAGTCCTCAGTAGCCATTCCTATTTTATCTGGTATAAGAATAGTCTATAGTCCTTCTACTATACTACCATAAATATTTTATAACAAAGATCCATATGTTGAATAGTGATCTTTTTACCAAATCCTGGAAAAGCAAAATTTTCCACTTGGGCACAATTTTTAAAAGCTATTCAATATCCGTGAAGCATGTGACGTCACTGTAACTCAGAAATTATTGGAGGCAGTTTGCCAGATGGATTTTAAGCAAATACCGGATATTTCTGTAAAAATATTTAGCTGTTATGTATAAGCATTATCTTGGACGAAATCCAAGCTCCTGTAGACTCAGCAGTAATCTTTCTCCTCGGCAATGAACTAGTCTATACTACCATACATAGACACAATATTTAAAGCTATTCAACATCCATGAAGCCTGTGACGTCACTATTATTACATAAAATTAATACCGAAGTACCTAGTCTTAAGCCAAGCTGATCATCTAGATTCCAAGTCCTTGATAATGCTTCTATCCAAACGATTTCTACATTTGTGCTGCATCACCTTACTGACAACTTCATTGATATTTTAGAATCTCTTACTTTAATTTATAATAGAAGCTCACAGCAAGTGAAAATGCTTGAGCAATTTGAAAAATACTTCGAAGGCATCTTACCATACCATCCATTTGTTGGCGATTCTTTAAAAAAATGTTGAAAAAAAAATCAACTTTAGACGAATCTAAACATAACTTTTCAAGAATTTAAACTAAATAAAAATTAATCTAATAACAGCGGACCATAAAATTGTTTTTATACGTAGAAAAATTGTCTTTATACATCAAAATTTTTTTTCGAGTTTTTGTTTCTCAGTCAAATCTTGTAAGATATTTTAATTATATAAAATACAATATAACAAATTGTTTATAAAAAAGTAGGGTAATTAAAAAAATATTATAGTGAGTTGGTTTTAATAAAGATCCTTAAAAGAAGTTCGACTGTACTTTTTTGGTATTATTTAAAAATTATTACTTTTGTATAAACACATATAAGGAGAAAATTTGTTAAAAATTTTACAAAAAAGTTGGGTTATTTAAAAAAATGTCTAATAGTGAGTTTGCTTCAGAAAAGATCGTTACAAAGAAGTTCGACTATACTTTTTTGGTATTTTTTTAGAGTCAGTGTACAGAAAAAAGATTCTCTTGATGAGTTCGTTTTTGGGAAACTTCGTTATAAGGAAATTCTAAGTTACTTTAACAGTATTTTCTAAAAGGAAATGAGCCCTTAAAAAAATATGAAACATACATTTTACAAAACTGCATTGTAAATAAGATCCAGTGTACCTTGTTTTTGTATTTTTTGTTTGTACTATATTGATAATAGTATTATAACGAAACTCTGAATTCTAATATTTCGCGAAACCTTTGAAGTAAAAAAAAACAGAAATTTAAATTATTTTATTTAACACATTTACATAATACTGCTCCTTTGGTCAGAAAAGTTTTTATTAAGTTTTATTGTGGCTTCGAAAAAACTTTGAGGTAAATTCATTTTGCGATTACCTTGAGGAAGACCGAGTTTAATATTAATAATGCATTTTTATTGCTTTACAATACTTTTGGTATTTTTAAAGTATTTCTCCCTTTGCGATTATCTTCGAGATAAACGAGTTTAATTAAAAAAGCTTTTTTATTGCTTTCACATGCTTTTGGTATTTTGTTAGTATTTTTTTTAAAAGCTTGCCTTTCTCTGTAGTACTTAATTAAATGAAGTGCTTTTGCCTTAATTACTTGCAAACATGCGAAATAAATTCTAAGAATAAAATTTATTTTTCGTATTTTGCATAAAAATACCTTCCAACTTAAGCTCTAAAATTTATTTACAAAACTAACTCACTTGATTAATAGTTGCATACTAAGCTGCAACATGGGAATTCAGGCAGTCGCTGATTTATTGAACCCACCTCGTATCCATAAGATACATAGATACCTATAACTTGTAGCATCTGCAGCGTACTTCACCAGCTTGCAATTTACTGCCGCTTGCAACTTGAAATGTTAAATGGCAACGCCGCTGCAACAAAGTCGAACTACAAAACTTGCTCTATAGTGTAAAATGCAATAAACTACGTTTAACCCCAAAGGTAACCAATTTCAATTGAAGGCCTTTATCCGAAAAAGAGAAAAAATTAAGCTTTCAATTATCAACATGCAACAGCCACGCCATAAGAAAAGCTTGTTTGTTTAGGATGGTTGGTACAAAACTAAAGTTAAACTCTGGCAACTTTGGCAGCTGGGCCTTCACTATGAGGAAGAAGCTGCCACACAAATTGCTACCAACAAAAAAAAACCTTTTGAAATTTTTATCCGTTGGCTGATGTTAGTGACTGCCACTTGAGCTGCTGTTGTTGCATTTACAATTGGCCACAATTTGAGCTTATGCAACGTGCATTAACTATTACTGCTCACTGTGTGGCAACCGAGTGGAGTAGTCTAAACGACTGACACATGAACGAACGTACGGATTAACCAAGACTATTGGACGGATGATGGATAGCTTGATGCGCCATATTTTCTAATTAACCCATGGCAGCCGTCAAGCCAAGCCAACTCTCACTTAAGGAAGCCGCGTAACGAATTAAATGTTTATTTGGTGGATTACATTTCGATTATTTTTTTCTTAAAGCAATGACCGCATAAGGCGGATAATAATTATTTTATGTTTATTTTAGTGTTGGTAATGGCGTTTGGTGAAAAAATGCCTTTGGGGTGTTTTGGCACCTTTGAAGTTTGCGGATAAAAATTTGCCGAAGTGATGAAGGCGCGTGACCAAAGTAGACGTTAGCTCAGTGGTATACAGGGTGTTTGGAAAGGTGAGAGGGAGCGATTTAGCTTTTCCTTGGAATGATGGTACTCTCAGCTTAGGAAGAGGCAAGCGAGCAGAGCCAGTGAACCTGTTTGGAGTGAGTTCAAGGTGTCTTGTTACAATGCGCACATGACACTTTCCTCAGCTCATTAAAATAATAAAAGACTTTTCTCAGGTAAAAGCAAAGGCAATAATCTTGCTCACACCTTAATATAATAATTCCCTGACTGACTACTTTGTCAGTCGCTCCTAATAGGGTAATGGGATCTCTATTAATAACTGTTCGAAGAGACTCTCACCTTACTTATTCACCATTTCGTGACTAGTTTATCTGCTTGCATAACCTGCTGCACACAGCTCAATGTATTAAGTACTTTAAACAAGTTCTCACCATTGTAGGTCTCTTAAACGCATCCTTAGAGAGAGATGCCTTAAACTTACTCTGTTCGTATGTTTCCTTACCACACTCCTAAGCACCTCATGGAGTTATGACGTCACCCCGTCAACGGTTTGGTTAACATTATGGTTTTCATTTATAATTTAATCGAACTTGTAGCTAAACTCATGAGTTGAATTGAATCGAATTGATGATATAAAATTAACAAAATCTATCGCTGCCTCGTTCTAGGGTGCCCTGGATTAGTATTGATTGCGCGAATACAATTCGAAGGAGTCCAAGCTGTCATTATCTAAGTAGATAACTCTCGTTTAGAATTATCAAAAATTTTATTTTCTCTTTTGAAAGCAATTTAAATAAGTTCCTCTAGGAAATCTTGATTATTGACTTAAGTCCCTAATGTTATAAATATTTTAATTAATTGTACTGCAGGAAAAGAATCAAGAAATGTTGCTGTCTTAATAGAGCTTGAAATTGGTTCGAGCAATCATCGTAGAATGGTTGGTGGGAACTCACGCATTCAAGTTAACTCCCCTCACCATGTCTTATGCAGAAGTTGTTGCGACGAGGGAAAGCTTGAGATGGTGGAGCACCCCTTCTGTCACTACCCTGGACTATGTTGGTCGAAGTTACGCTTCCTCTAGTCACACTTTCTAAATGAGTTATCCGAGCTTTCAAAACACAGTCAAAAAAGCCTATCAAGGTTTATTCAGGCCACCGGATGGCTGTGAATGGAAATATTTACAGAACCTTCTGGTGGAAGAAAGTCCACCATTGCGTTATGTAAAGGTTCCATTTTTCGACCTAAGTGAGTTGGGACGCCAGGTTTCAATTGCCATCCTCACGTAAGCTAACATATTTTTGGCTCAACCCATTCTACAACTTCCCTATGGTCCGTTCCATTAAATGTATTTGCTTCTTGTTCGCTGTGTCACTGGTTCGCTATCTCACTGTTCCTCAGTCTCCCGGATCGCTGTCTCACAGCTTCGCTGTCTTACCGGTGATCAATCTCATCAGTTTACTGTCCCGCTGGTTCAAGACCTTACCAGGTGCTTCTTCACACAGAGGAACGGTTCACCAAATTGTAGAAGCTCTCCGGTGAAGACGAGGCTCCCTAGACAATGTACATGTTGTCGGAACTCGTTAAATTTAGCTGGTTTTGTCGTTTATGTTTAGCGACGCCTTACAGGTCAAAAATATCTGGCAATTTCTTTTGCTTCCAACTATTTCAAAGAATTTCATAAAAATGGCTTTTCGTCTATACCGGGGTTTCCTCATTCTGCTTGCTTTCTCGGTTAACCATAATCTTCCATCAATTGCTGGTACATACATATCTTCAAAGCATAATCTTCTTAACGTGCTCGGAGATCATTATTTGGGGAGTTAGGTCCTCCATTGTTTTGTGACGATCTTTACCAAAGAAGACCACTTATGTGTTGGGTCCCAGGCCTATCGAGAGATCCGAGAAGAACCCGAATCTAATAATATAAAAAGAATTTCCCTGACTCGGCGGAGCCTTGGGGCTCTATTAATAACTGTTCGAAGAGAACAGGGAACGAACATGGGGAGACCATATTTGGGGAGTTTTCCTTAGTTTATATTTGAGCCCAGATCAACTGGGTTCTGATTTGAACATTGCATTCGAATTTAGCGACACCAGAAACATTTACTAAGATAGTTCAGGTTGAAACGGCCGTTAGCTTAAACCAGCACTCTTAGGCCTAGCCTGACCCGTTGTGTTACCACCCGAATCTCCATAACTTTACATCCTTTTTCTTGATGACAAAACTTAGGAGCCCCAGACTGACTGTTACTACGAAGTAACCTGCAATCTTCCTAAGTCATATAGTTTGTAGCTCTGCTATATTAGGGACAAATAGTTTTCCAAATGCTTAGAGCTTCACAGGAACAGAAAAAGTATTCTTATTCTAAATCAGACGGACAATTCTTACGAAGTTTTATTGAGGTTATGTTTGAGTTTTGGGTTTTTTTTTGTACCTTGGATTGGGATTTAGCGACCCCAAAAACATGTACGAAATATTATAAGATTTTCGTCGACAAAAATCGATTTCGTTTTGCGAAAACCTCGTCCTGGCTGCATGAAACCTGCCTTCTTCCTATAACCAAATCAAAATCCGGAGCAAGCCCGTCGTCATTCATGTACCCCGTGATGAAGCTGCTTGTCCCACATCCTTCACCTCAAAATTCAATATGTCTTGGTTAACTTTTATTTCATAATTCTGTGTATTTTTATGTAAACGGATACTTTTGTCCTATTATGTTTTCTTAGGATTCATTTGGCTTGCCTTTGTATATATAATCCATTAACTGTTCCTTGGGCTGCTTCGTTATTTCGGCCAACATTTCTTGAGTTTCACGACCCAAGGAGATCAATGATCTCAAATCTTTTTCCAGGACTTCAATGCGTGTGCGTTGCAATTCAATAACCTTGAGTGAACGCTCAATATCCGTGCCACGTGACAGGGCCAAATTGCGCCAATACTCCAGCTCGTTTCCTTTGCCGGGTGTCACAGCTGCCAAAGCTTTGTTCCACATCAGCATCATGTGCACCAAAGTGCGCCAGGTCATGCGTCTGACCTTGAGCGGTGTTGCCACCTGCTGTGGCACCAACAGTGTCTTCTTGGGCAAATCATTGTCAAGTTCTATGTTTGTAGTCTGCTTAACTGTGTCCTCCACTTCGGATGTGTCAAACTGATTGATTTTGTTGCTATTGATATGCTCTGCGGCATCCACACTTGGCTCCAATTTGGCATTGAGCTTCATGTGTCCCATGTCAGTTTGTTTGTCAAAGCTCATGCTGGCTGCCACACGTTCTACAGTTTCCTCCAGATGCGTAGCCATCTTTGAGTTCTGTCAATCAAAATGCGTTGGGCTTTAAAAAAAAAAATTCTATTTAGAGTGAATGTTTTTTTGTACAATTTGAATGTTTTACTGAATGTTTATGTTGCTTAGTTGAACGTTATAGACTAGGCCTGCTTGTAGCTCTTAACTTTTAGTAGCTACAAAGCTATCTAGATATCTAGTACATAAAGATATGCAACAACTTTATGTGTATTTATATAACAGACCGTGCCTATAAAAACTTTACGATTTGTATTACATAAACACAGATTTATAAAGTGCCATGCAAATTTTATTTTGGGCATAAATTTTGACTTGGCAACATATTTTAGACATTATGAAGTTTACATTTTGACCCGCCAGCTAAATTTCCAGCGTTATATTTAAGCACCTTTTACGGCCCATTAACGCCGACTTTGGCTAATTTTTCCCCTAACAAGATTTTCATCATTTCACTTTTAATGGCTTGTGATGAGTTTATTTGAACGTTAAATATAATTTAGGAGCAATGATAAAAAAAATGCTAAATAACTTGGCCAAAAATAATTAATGTCTTTTATAATTTGTCGACAGAATTTAAGGCAACATTTTAAAGTGTTGGAAAAACATGTTTCACCAAAAAACATATTGATGTGCTGCCACTCACAAATTAGAAAGTGCTGCCAAGTTGACACAGAACAGAATAATGTCATTTGTATTTAATTTGCTAAACTAAAATGTCATTGTCTAAAATGGCAAATACAACTCAATTTGAAAATGAAAATAAATTGTGTTTTGGCTAATGACATTCTGCTTTATAGCATGTTTATTTTCTCGCACCTCTCTAAAACTTTGTTATTTTGCTAGCAATATTGCAATAATAATTCTTAGAATTTCAAATCGCTTCGGAATAGACAAATTCCCACACAAATGGATGGTGGTCTATTAACAGCCCAAAGCACGTAGACGGATATATGCTATTCAGATTTGGTGGTCAGCAGCAAAATTAAATCAGTATAGTCTATAAATTGAGGAAAAAAACTATAATACTTTTTTTCAGGATGTGATTTTAACGCCAGCAATTTGACCTTACATTTTATCTTCAAACTGAGAAACGTAGGGAAATAGATTATCTTTATTTCCATTAGCTACAAAGATATGCTGGTAAATCTTCAACAGCTATTCTGAGACTTATGGAAATGATTCCAAGAAAAGAGGAGATACTTCAAAGACCAACTGCCAAATTCTCCTCAAAAAACTGTATAGTACCAATCATCCGCATACTTGACTAAGACGAATTTTAACATAAATTTAAATAAGTCGACTCTTACGGATAGTACAAACATTATACAAAACAAAAGCTATTAAAATATTCTGTTGACGCAGCCTTTTCTTCCACCAGTGCTACCATATTTTGAATAATTGGTATAAAAATGGCGCCAGCAGTAACAACAACTTCTTTTTTTCCCCAAACAAATTTAAACCTAGTTATTTAGATATCTTTTTTGGATATCCGAAAAATATGCTTAAACTTCACAAAAGATCAAATGAGGCTCCAACGACCCAAACAAGGTTATGACATCCGATGATTAGTTCCTTCATTACCATAAATATAAATTAAATTAAATATTATTTTCGCCCTTAGGTAAAGCATAGGCCGGACGCGAGAATTTTCCGGTTACTTCTATTTAAAGCTATGCTTCGAATTTTTTTACGTTGTCAAACAAAGTTTCTGGAATTCGATATTCTTCGATATTCGTGGTGTGGTGCATCATGAATACATTCCAGAAATAATAATAAGAAGTATTATGTAACTGTTTTGAGGCGTTTGCGTCAACGGGTCCATCGTATTCGGCCGGAATTGTGGACAGACAATTCGTGGATTTTGCACGACGACAACGCGCCATCACATCGAGCCTCGATTGTGAACGCATTTAAGGCAAAACACTCGATAAATTTCATCGACCAGGCACCGTACAGTCTAGATCTGGCCCTGAGTGACTTTTTCCTCTTTCCAAAACAAAAATTGCCACTCCGGGTAACCCGTTTTGACTCCACATGAGAGAGCTGAACGCCATCCCGGCCAATACCTATAAAAAATGTTTCGAAGATTGGAAAAACCGTTGGCATATTTTGAAGGAGACAAAATAGGTATTGACGAAGATGAATTATTTATTATTATTCCTTTTATTAAGAAGTTCCGGAAACTTTTCACAATTTATATGTTGCGTTGTCCAGCATGTATCGAATGTCTTGCGAAATCCATCCAAAAGCCATTTCGGCCCCATCTGAATCTTGTTTGCCTAGCTTTTGACCCATCCATCGCCACTTTCATTTAATTATTTCTTTCGACATTGGCTCTGCTAAAATAATGTTTACGAGCTCTTCATTTGACATCTGTTGGGGTCAAAATATTTTGCAAAATTGTCGAAAGCATTTGTTGACAAAAACCTGAACTCTTTGGTGAAATTGTTGAGTCAGTTTTCAGGTTACAGAATCGCTTTGATGCTGGGGGTACAAATTTTAATCTTCGTGCATAGCATGATAGGTCTAGATGTAAATCTTTTTCTTCTTAAAGAAAGCCTTGATTTTTAGATCTGGGGCAATATGATATTTTTCCGAAAAGACTACTGGGTTCTGTATGAGAGCTTCGCACTTAAAATTTTTATTGCGAAATTTAAATAACTCAATTGCAATATTAATTCATATAATAAGTTGATCAGTAATGGGCAGCACTGTTTGGACACTAGCGTTACGCATAAATTACAGTTTCTTTCATTGAGAGCTTTTTACGGGGCAAATTTTTAACAAAAAGGATATGAAAAAATTTAGAATTAAAACATTTATTTGGAGCTTTGAAAAAACTTAATTGCTCATCAGTTTTTTACCGTATAATTGAGTTAAACCTGGACCCGAGTGCGAGTAATCAAAAAATAAAATGGCTTTGGAACCAAAATCAAAATCCTTTTGACTAGAATTAGTCAATAAAATCGATATATTAAAGACAAAAATATGAAAATTAATTTAAACCCTCACAGTACTGCTAATAAAGTTTCTGGCATCACAAAAGAAGTTATTTGAAAAGTGTGAGATGTCATCTGACAAAATTTTGTTTTTTATATTAACTCTTCTCCTTCCCTTTCTATAGATACCACTTCCTATTACATTCCAAGAATTGAAAAGGTCCTCACAGTTCCGTAGCTTTCAAAAGATTCAGCATGGTGTCCCTTGACACTCAAGGCAACTGCTCATCAATATATCTTTCCAGCCCAAGTGACTGACTTCTACAAATTCGTTGGAATCGTTATCAAAATTGTGAATTCTTTTGTATTCGAAAATGAAATGAATGCAAACAACGTCCTATCATCAAATCAAATTTTGTTTGCTTCTTTTGACGCGTTTCTATCATATTTCATTTTTAATTTTAAATTCTCATTTGATTCACTTGTTTGTTCCGAATTTAGCATTTCGCATTTCACATTCTTTGCTAAGAAGAAACGAAACAAGTATTTGTTGAAAATTATTTTTTCTGTTGATTGTGTGACAAAATATTTATGCGTGCATAGACTTTTTAATTGAATTTTTGTTGTTGTTGTTGTTGGATTGCTTCATTTGTGTGCTTGATTGTGCGTGTGAGTATCTGTGTGAATGCGTATCTAGCAAATTGCTCGAGGCTCAAGGTATGAAGCTTTGTACATACAACGCCTGCTGGGTGTGGTGCGTTTTTCGACGATTTGAATTTTGTCGTGTGGCTTTGAACAAGTCTTTCATTTTGCCAACAAATACAAACTGATTGCATATTCGTTTGTCGTACAAACTTTTATCTGTCTTTTTTTATTTTTTGCTGTTTTGCTTCCCGTATTTATTGGCTAACTTTAAATGGGTTAAAACGTACAAGTAGATTGCCAACATATATGCATAATCCCCGAAGATACCAACAACAAATTGGTTGCAGCTTAATTTAGCTGCAACATGAAAACGCAAAATCACAAAAACAACAAAACGCTCTAGGTGAAAAGTTTGTACGATAAATGAATATGCAAATTTGTTTGTTATTTTTTGTGGCATGAGGTGAAAGACTTGTTCAAATTCGCATGACGAAATTCCAATTATCGAAAAATGTACTGCACTTAGCAGAAGTTGTAAAAATAAAACTAAAAATACTAAGCTACAGTAATATGCGAGAAAGGCATTCACACTGGAAGACTGCACACGCACGAACGCAAACACACAAATGAAACAGCTTAGAACAACACCAAACATTCAATTAAAAAGTCTATGCACGCATAAATATTTTGTCACACAAGCAACATAAAAAATAATTTTAAACATAATAGCTGTGCCGTGGCTACTAAACAAAACGCCAAGCCAACCTCAGAGCCAGCATGTTGAGCTCAAACGATTTAAATTAAAACAAATATATAGAAAGCGTCAAAGAAGCAAACAAAATTGATTTAGAATTCATCATTTCATTTTCGAATACAAAAGAATTCACAATTTTGATAACGATTCCTACGAATTTGTAGAAGTCAGTCACTTGGGCTGGAAAGTTATATTGATGAGCAGTTGCCTTGAGTGTCAAGGGATAACATGCTGAATCTTTTGAAAGCTACGGAACTGTGAGCACCTTTGAAATTCGGGGAATGTAACAGGAAATGGTATCTATGCATAAAAAATGAGGGAGGAGAGTATGCTTTAGCAAATTATTAGGAATAAGCATGAAAATCAACTAACTAATGTATTCCTATTCCCTAGCCTTCTAAACCAAATTGCCATATAGGCGGTCCCTAGGCAAAGCTGATCTGCGGCTGTTCCATTTTCACTAGCGAATTTTGTATACCAAAAAATTATTTTTATACCACAAAAATTGTTCATAGTTGTTTTCTGATAATATAATTAAAAGAAAATAACAAATGAAATTTTTTTTAAGTTTTTATTGTCTTTAAGTATTATTATTTATTTATTGTTTTTAATTTGTGGTTCAGGTTAAATATCTTAATTTTGAAAAATTGTATTTTTAATGGATATTATTGACTATGCATTTTAATGTTATTAAGCCATAGACGAATGCAAGCATCCTAAGCTGTTAACCTAAAACCGCGCTCCGGAAAACGAAAAAACCAAACCGAACAAATTTATTAGGATTCGGAAAACGAAGTTTCTTGTCGATAGCTTTCCATTTTATTTTCGGTAAACTCGTATATTTCCCTAACTTTCCGACAAAATCCATTGTTCTGTTGGCGCGAAAAATTAAACTCGACTTAGCAAATTTCTGTTACAAGGGAACTTTTCTATGTATAACGCGGGAGCCGTGGTGCACTTATTAATAATAATAATCTTAATATGTGAACATATAAAAAAAATAAAAATAATTTTGGGTAGTGCATCCAATTTTTTTGGCTTAAGTCAGAAGAAACATAATTGTCAGTAATATCAAACTTAAAGATATGCCGTATAAATATAATCTAACAATATCGAAGGATATTTCAAAATTATTTCATTTTTAATTTCAAACCACATAAAAAATTCGTTTTGGGATATTTCGGAAATCTGAATAAACTGTTCGAAGCCGTTTTCCGGAGCTTGGCTGATATTCTCAAAAATTTATACGCATAATATGTGGTGAGTTACCCGTTAAGCCCGATAAGATTTCAACAAATCTGGTCTCACTGGCAAACTTGGCACACAGAAAAAATACGTTAAAGTCAGTCGCTGACGTCTTTAAGATATCACATCGTAATCGAAATCGGTATATTGCTAAAGTGCATATTCCAATAATCTTTTGAGTGACAAATTTTATTATGATTTATTTTATTAACAAGGCCAGTACGCAGGCTTAAAAACTGTCTTAAAAAAAATCTGCAAACTTAACAAAAAGAATTGTATGCGACCAATGATAGATGGCGCTAGCAACAAAAATAAAGTAAATATAAAATATCAAATTTCTTACAGGTTTCAACAGAAAATATTTCCTAGTATTTATTTCACAAACAGTGCAAAAAAAAAAAACACACCAAGAGCAGGCAAAGTTCAAGAATAAATGGAGTGTGTGTGTATAAACTCATATATGCATGTATGTATAATACCCAGAACTGAGTATGGAAAATTTTTTTTGGGACGTTCGAGTTTGGTAGTGAATTAATATTGCATTTCAATGATTCACATTTCGCGGAAAATCTTAATTTCGCAGAAATATTTTTTTTCACATGTCCGCGTATGTTCTTAATACATTATTTGCGTTGTTGGAACCCCGCTGGTCCCTAGCCGAGAATTTTCAGCTCTTTGGTAAAATTGGTGCATATTCTGCTATCAAAATATGCAGCATATTAATGCTTTATCTTGTCTATGTATGATATAAATGTTATTATTTATTTTTTGACAGAGAGTAGATAAGGTTGGAGCAAAACGCGCCACATTTGATATTATTGCATTTGTGAGGCAGCCAAAGGGCTAAGGGAGTCTTAAGTAGGCACCATGTTGTAGCCCACATATTATATATAGCTAAAACTTTGCCTCAAGCAACTTTCAGTTCTAGCTGTTCTAAGTCCCTCGAACATTGAGTTTTATAAAACACTATTTTTGGCGCGTTCTCCTCACCCTGGGGTAAAACACGCGTTACATCGTGAATCGTAAAATTCGTAATTTTGTAAAGAAAATGTACTTTGAAAATTATAAATTTCTTCAACTTGTGAGTTCACGTGGGAGGCCTAGATTTTTTCGGTGTTGATTAATTTATTTTGGCTTGTTTGCTCTGTTTCTTCTATGCCAGAGCTTTAATAGGCTTGGGGTCGGTAAAGATGGCAGAAAACGCGACGTTTTCGGCCCCGGCGTAAAGTTTGCGTGGGCCAAAACCTAAAAATTGTGGCGCGCTTTGACCCATGGGTACATTTTCAAGTAAGTTATGCGTGCTTCCGAAAACCAAAACCGATTTCATTTTCCTGTTCATCACCCACAAATTAATATAAAAACTCACTTTCATTAAGTCCGTTTAAAAAAATTTACAAAAATAAGATATTTCCTTTCTCCGAAATAGTTGTGCCTCCAAGTGAAACGCGCTTTCAGACATTTAGAGCTCTCCACCAAAGTATGGAATGTATGGAAAAAATTTCAAGTCTCTGGCGATTACCATAGGGACGGTAATCCAGGTTGAATATTTCACAAGTTGCGCGTTTTGCCCATTTTTAGTAAATAAATAAGTAAATAAAAATAAATAAAAATTGAATGCATAATGTATGTCACTCCTGATCAGTGCATAGGGTGAAGCTTGTATCCTTAGAGGTCACGTCTCCAAGGTGGCGGATAAGGGAAAGATTCCCTGTTCCTGTTAGACCCCTTGGAGGAGGGGCATAGGGGATCTCTATTAATAACTGTTCGAACAGAACAGGGACCTACAGCTTATAGCCGAATCCGAACGGCGGTGTCTTTAATTAATAGAGACTTCCATGGCAAATAGAGTCTTTGAGCTAGCGATGCCAGTGCTAGACAAATGCACCAGTGCTCCTGCGGGGAATCGAACCACCGACCTTCGGTTTTAGAGGCAGGTACGCTACCACTTACGCCACCGACGGCCACTATGATAATGATATATATGATAAACGATAATCAACCGATTTAGTATTAATTTTGAACACGAAATCTGGTGGCGATATCTTCAAAAACAAACGAATTATCTAAGGAAACCCTAAAGGTATGCAAAGCCGATATACCAAAACATTACAATAAACTTATTTCCAATCATGTACTCAAAGATCTAATGTCAAAGTTTGTTTGCTTATCATTCCTAAGATCTTTAGGTAATATGGGGATCTCCGATGCCCTTATCTCTAATTTAATTTTATGTTCGTAATGGCGGTACTAGCCATTAATAAAGTTTAAAAAAAAAAATCATTAGCTTCCTTCATTTGAGAGTTATGGCAGCTCCAATCAGCGCCATAGTACACAACACCATGGTATTTTTTTTATTTTTGTACATTTTGTGACAAATTTGAAAAGTGTCAACAAATATTGAAATTTGAAAATTATTTTATTTTATCTTAAAAATTTGTTAGAATGCAATATATTCCCTAGGCATAAATATCTTCACAAATGTATTTATCTCTTAGATACTTACTATATAAAAATTTTAACACAATAACCTTTCTTCTCACATTATATCAAAAAATTGTTTACTCCACCACAAGTCAACAAATGAACCCAAATTCCTGGAAAACCAGCCAAGCATCATTACCTGTCTAAGATGATGATATGTTTTGGCAAATGAAAAATCCTCCATAAGATTTATTACATACGCAGCATTTCAATTACATTTGAAATACATTTTTTTTTGTCCTTTTTTGCTATTGTTCTGCTCCTCTTCCATGTAAAAATTTCAATTTCGTATCTTTGAGATACAATTTGACAATTGACTAAAGTTCAATCATTCGCATGACTGTAATGCATAGAATTTGATTGCTTATTGCTTATGCCAGATAGATTTGCCTTTTGCATAAATCAAATTTAAGATATCTAAAGCGCTGCTTCAAGTTTACATCACAAAGCTCGCAATCAGAGCTAAAACCATTGAAATATTTGCCAAGGTCAAGTCAAGCTTAACGCCATAGATACAATCTATATCCGATTACGTACAAATCAAAAGAAATTAAACATGCAAAATAACTTGTCAATCCTTAAGATACTCGCACAATAGTCCAAAAAAGAGCATACTGTATGTGTTGCAGTTCATTAAAACTGGTTTTTGGTTCACCAAATACAGCTCCAGCTGCTTCTCTCTATAGCCAATCAATCACTACCCTCTTTTCTTGTCTCATCAATGCCAACATCTGAAGCTGCACTAATTTCAACGATTTATTTCAAGTTGTTTCGATTTGTATCTCAAATTGCAAAGCATTGAACTCAAGCATTGAACTTTATCTATTATATATTATTTTGCTTTATTTGTAAGCTGCAAAAAGTAACCAAAATAAAAGTAAAAACCAAAAAGCCATTTACAGCAACTTGTTGCTCATTTTTTGCACAGTTTTTAGATCTCATAGATAAACTGGCTGTATCTTTTTTTTGGTTTTATTTTGTTTGATTGACTAATGACACACTTTTGTGAGAGCACCAAACTGATGTTTGTTTTGATTGACAAATGATTGTCAATGAATTGATTGTGCTTCGATTTCAACGCCTTGGCATTAAAGTGTGTGTTGCCAGATATGCAAATATTGGTCAATATTGGCTAACCAACACTTAAGTGAACAGTTTCGTTTTCAATTGAAAAGCCTGTTTTTTTCTACCTGGGAAATGGGTCAATCGATTAAGCAGGCTGAGACTTATCGAATGGACAAATGTAGCACTTAATTTTAAACAATTAATTATTGACAATCGTTTGTTTTGGTGGGGGTATTGTATATGGGACGAATTATAGCCAAAAGTATTGAATTATTAAAATTATCTTCTTTTTGAATCTCCGGCCTCTTTAAAGAAATTTGGGCCCGTGGGGAAGCAGCTGTCCCTATCCATCCGTAGACTGGCCAGCTTTCGTTAAACTATGCTAATATTTTGGCCATGACTGTATATATATTATATTTGCTGTAACTAACAAGAGTGTCCTTCATGTCGTTTTTAGATTCTAAACAATTCAATTAGAAAACATTTTAGCTGTTGAAATCATATCTTTAGGTTGATATAATAAAAAGAGTATCTAAACTGCCCTTTTCCACACCTCAACTTCAACTTCTCATTGAAATTCCAATTGCACGTTAACATTTCATTACCGCAACACAATAAATCACATAAACGGCATGATTTATGGCTAATTAAAAGTAACAAGCTAATAACTGATAACAATATCAAAGCCACAGCATGCGCCAAAAATGTTCCATAATTTTTAGCACTCGATGGTTTTTCAATTATGTGTTGCCAAATGCGCGTTATGACCTTAAAATAAGCAGCTTATGAGTAATGCTACACTGTGCTACCAGGTCGAACTAGAGTACTTCATGGGTATGTTTAGCCTAGAAAAACAAACCAACATATAGTACATACCATACTCTGATACTATTCAGAGAGGTATGGCAACTCAACCCAACACAATCAATGTGCATAAATCTCTAGCCCAACGGCACAAACAATGAAACTAATTAAGTTACACTTGGTTGAGACTGACCCAACCTAACCCAACCCAAAGCCAATTCAACCCCGAAGAGCAGATCTAACATTTTCATTTGGCCAATTGTGCATGGAAAACCTTAGTCCAAAAAGCAAAATTGTAACAATTTGAAATGCTTGAATGCATAGTTCTCTATCTGGGCTAGAACTATGGAACTGTTTGTAGTGTTTGCATCTGTCTGTACACAGTGAGAGAAAGGATGTTAGGATGGTGTTTTCGTAGAAGAGCAAAAAAGTAACAAAATTGGTGACGTTTCGAAACGTAGCTGATGATTAAAAGAAAAATACTACCAAAAATGTTTAATTAAATACAAAATCAAATCAAATAATTGCGTATACGCAATGTTGCTTTGCGCGGAAAGCGAGCTTAAAGCTTGACGTGAGATGATCTTTGAAAAATTGGCTTTCAAATGCCCATGACCAAATTATTGCTCTAAACTATTTTTTTAAATACGTTCATTAAAATACTGATATTTATCAATTAATCGCCAAATCAAATAATTGCGTATACGCAATGTTGCTTTATACGAGTATTAAAAGTTCACTTGACCTGATCTACGAAAAATTGCTATCAAATGCTATCATAGTGACTAAATTTCTGCTCTAAAGTCTTATTTAAAAAAAAAATTGTTATTTAAAAAATATCTGAAGCTTTTGGCCGACTAGAAATATTTTATTTACTTTTTGTGAAGGTTTAAAAAACTTATGAATATTTATATAAAGTATCACAAGTATATTTGTTGCCATTATTGTGGGAAATTTTATACGCCATATATATTATTTTTTTGGGTTTTTATATACTTTACACCTACAACATCTTAATTTCCTTAATAAAATCGCAAAAATGTATCTGAGCACCTAAAAGATACATAAGGAAAAAAGAATATATTAAAAAAACTAAATAAATTTAATTTAAAAATTGGAAACAAAAATATGTTTATTAACCCTCTATTGCCCAACAGTACCTTGAGGCACTTTTTGTATTTTTGTAAATAATTAATATAAACTTAAATTTGTTTTGGCCATAACGAAAATGTATTGAAAGTTCTTCATAGCTTTTAAAGATACGATTTTTGATAAACAGAAGAGTTTTTTGCAGTTTTTTTGTGCGGTTGCGAGATGACTTTTTGAATTTTTTTTAAGTACTAAAACAAAAATTAAGATCCAAATCGTTTAATACTATTAGAGCTGTTCATAAGTAAATAAAATCAAAGTCTCAAAACTATAATTAGGCTTATTTTTGACTAAAGGTAATCTATCAATTTAGGAGCTGAAGCGTACCTTAGAAAAATCTTTTAAAGAAAAATATTTTATACATAATCTTTTAGAAATTTTGTTGGGGAATCCTCTCTTCTAATTTATTTTTATAGCAGCTGAACTAAATTTTTTTTTTACCCAACTTTTTCTGAAATTTACGAATTTAACTTTCATCTTACATTCTCTTGAGATTTGTTCGGTATAAATTACGTATACGCAATATATTTAAGATTTGATTTAATTGATTTAAAAAATTTTAAACAATTTTGCTAAGCAACTTAAAATTAAAAATAACAGACTATCTTGAGCTTTACCTTAGATTCACTTGAGGTTTTTTCATTAAAAATTACGTATACATAATCGGGGCAATAAACATCTATATTAATGTGGAAAGTGGCAGCATATTCTAAACAACACTTAACTAAGAGATAACAGACTATTTTAAGCTTTATCTTAGATTCTTTATAGTGGTTTTTTAGAAGAAATTACGTATGCGTAATCAAGCCAATAAGCATCTCTACCAAAATACCAGCAGTTTCTAAGCAGCACTTAATTTAAAGATAACAGACGACGTTAAGCTTTATCTTAGTAGATTGTTTTGAGATTGTTTCAGTACAAGCGTCGTATACGTAATCTAGTCAAGAGCATTTCGATGCCGATATTGATTTTGAAATAGCTAAAGCTCTATTTAGATTATTTTCAGATTTTTCATACAAATTAAGTATACGTTGCATTATTATTATGCTTCTAATATATATTGTTGTAAAGATGGTCAGCAGTTTCTAAACTGCACTTAGCTTAAAGATAATAGACTATAAAGCTTAAAAATTAGGTTCTTTTTAGAGGTTTTTCGGTACAAATGACGTATACGTAATCTTGCCAATAATCAAGGCAGCAGCTTCTGAGCAGCACTTAATTTAAAAATAACGGAAGATCTTAAGCTTTATCTTAGCAGATTAGTTTGAGATTATTTCTGTTCAAGCACCGTATACGTAATCTTTTCAAGATAATTTTGATGGAACGATTACTGAATTAAAGATATCTTCTTGTATTTATCTTACATAACAGACTATCTTTAACTATATCTTAGATTCTTTTAAGATTTTTTCTGTTCAAATTACGTATACGCAGTTTATCGATGTCCAACATTCGGCAGTTTCTAAAGAGCATTAACTTAAAGACAACAGACGAACTTAAGCTCAAGAGTCAAGAGAATTTCGATTTTTGGTTTTAAAAAAAGTTTCCTTAGGATCATTCTTCAATCTTATATCAAGCAAAAACTGTGGCAAGTAATATAGCAATAATATAGTAGAAGACAAAAGTTTGAGTTCTATGTATAAGCTTTTTGAAGGTTTGTTTCTTTTTATTAAATCTATGGAAAGAGAAATGTTGCTAATAAAATTTATTTAGTGTACTACCATACCAAAAAGATTACTAGATCCTGCTTCTTGGAAATTAGAGTCAGTCCCAAATGGGTTCAAAGATATTGCCAATAAGTCACGAAATGAATTTTGAAAATGATAAAAGTGGCCTTTATGTTATATCAAGGGCAAGTGTTTGAGAGACAATACTAATGATACAAGCACTCAGCAAAGTTTCAAGATAGGAACATTAGTACGAATTTGTTTTAATCAGATTTGATCACAGTACCTCAACCTGTCCATAATTCGAAAGTGTAGCCATATTTTAAAAGCATCTTTTACACTTTATTCAATGACGAAAGTTCTTGATATGACTTTCATTTTTCTCTCAGCATTCTTCTCATTTCTCGTTATTATTCTCCTTTTTCTCTCAGTGTATTTATGTATGTGTTGGTTCATGCATGTCTGTTGTATAAAGTTACTTATGACTGCAGCCGTGATAAAGTGTACAGTTGGTTGGTATGTGCTGTGCTTAACTTAGTCGCATTGTGTGCACATGTTGCGTATACGCCATGTCCCTGCAAATAGTACTATTTATCGGTATCTTTCGATATGAAGCCCGGCCTGCTGCTATTTTACCTTTTGTTTGGAGTCTAAGCTCACATCTCTACATGTATCTGCCCAATACAATGGACTTGCCCATCTATAAATACCCAAAGAGAGATATACGAATATTCTAACAATCTTTCTGGTTAATCTATTTTAGTTGTTCAACATGTACCTTGCATGCCATTATTATTAATGCATGATGGGTTTGAGTGCTTGACTAAAGTTTAAGTAACTTGCTTAAATACTAATTGAGTACTTTAATTAGTCTATTGAATGATTAAAAGGTTTTGGTCTACTCTAATGGACTTGTCTATGGAGGCGGGGGCTTAAGGCTTTAGTAAAGCCAAAAATAAACAACCAAGAATGTTTGCCAATATGCTTTAAAATTTATAACAAGTAGTATATAACTTTTATGGAAAGTTATGGTTTTAAAAGAAAAACAAAACTGCTTTTTATTATTATGATTTTTTGTTTATGACTAGCGGGTAACTTTAAGAGGAATTCTTTAAGAGGTAAAAATTGTGAAAAGAACTTCGCTTAAAACTATAAGCGATAATAATGAACGTGAAATAGATTATAGAGTTTGAGTTTTATAAATTAAAAGATTAAACTATTTTCGATTTTTTAAGGTCTGAACTTGAGATTAGATGGAGTAAGGAAATTCTAGCTGGGTTCGCCCCTCACGAAACTTTTTAAATATTAGGTTGTCAAAAAGTCTTGCGGTATTTTTTATTGAATTTTCAATTGTTCATAAAATTGGTTATAATAATGCGATTTAAGAACAAAAAATTTTAAAGGTACAAGCAACATTTTTTTCCACAAATTGGGCTTAAAAAAATTAAAGTAATTTTTAGGGCTTCCTTTTAAGAATAATTCACTTTTTCACTCTGTAACCCAATCTTATAGCATGCTATCAATTTCTTAAAGAACTCGCTCACAAAACCACAAGTCCCAACTGCCTCCAGTAAACCGGTTTTATATAAAGTTAAAATGCAAAACTGTTTATATAACTTTTCACTTTTATACTTAACTTGAAAAAAAAAGTATGTATATAGTATTACCTTGAAGCACGTATAGATTGTGTATATAAGCTAAAAAGTGGCTACAGTAAATGTGACCCACTTTTAATAGTTGGCCAAGTAACTTTTGCATTGTTTTGTTTTAATCATCTAAATCAACATTCAAGTCAAGCACTTAGTAAATCCCTTTTGCACATATGCTCAAAGTTGATTTAAAATAAAGTTTCTTCTTTTAATACACTGTAATCAGGGCTTGTGAAAGGTAATACTAGGTTAAGGCGAGAATATGTAACAGACGGAGGGTAGAAAGTATTGTGAAAATTCAGCAGCATGAATAACCGAGATGATCAGAAACGAATAAAAATTTTCGTAAACTACAATATAAAATAAGTGGCTTAAAAGTGTATCTTAAGCTCATGAAATAACGATAATGATTTTTTTTAGTGTTTTCTGATTTTATTCTTAATTAAAAATTCTTAACCCTTAAAATACTACCTTCTACCCTTCAGAATCACCCTATATAGAACTTGTATCTTATATCTTCACTCAAGATATATGAATACGAATTTTTTTGGATTTTTGGTTTTCTTTTCATTTTAAGAATTCTACCCTTCAAAATTACCCTATATATGGAAGCTTATATTGACGAAATATAGATATAGATTTTCTGGTTTTCTTTTTAATTTAAAAAACTCTACTCTTCTAAATCACCCTACATGTAGAGAACCTCTAATTGTTTCTTATATTCATGAAATATACATTATGGGTTTTCTATAAATTTCTGTGTTTTTTTTCAATTTAAAAAACTCTACTCTAAATAAAAACCAGCCTATTATTATATCTCACATGAAAAAAATATAGATTGCTGTTTTTTACGATTTTCTGGTTTTCTTTTTATTATAAAAAACTCTACTTACTCTTCAAAAACCACCCTATATTTATAGAACCTGTTATTGTATCTTATATTTACGAAATAAAGATTACTCGAATTGTTTACGATTTTCTTAGTTTTCTTTTCAATTTAAGCAAATTCTAACTCTTTTAAAACCACCCTATATATGTAGAACCTATTATTGTATATATATACTCACGAACTATATATAACGAGTTTATGAACGATTTTGTAGCTTACTTCGCATTAGAAAAGACTCTACTCATAAAATCCACCCTATATATATAGAACCTATTATCTACGTATCTTAAACTATCTTGCGAAATGAATCGATTACTATATCTTATATTCACGCAAAATAGATTTCTGTTGTTTATTTTTTTCGATTTTAAAACATTTTTCTCTTCAAAACCACCCTACTATATATAGAACCTATTATTGTGTCTTATATTCACGAAATATCGATTACGATTTTGTGGGTTTCTTTACATTTTGAAAAACTTTACTCTTCAAAGCCCACCCTATATAAAGACTCTATTATTGTATCTTATACTCACGAAAAATAGATTTTTTTAACGATTTTCTGGTTTGCTTTTCATTTAAAAAATCACTCTACTCTTTTACAAACCAGTCACGAAATTTTAGGTATAACCTATTATGTGCATTTTTTACAAACTGATTAATATATGATATATAATAAATAATAACATTTGGGCCAATATTATTGAATATCTTATACTCACGATGTATAGTTTGGATGCAATTTCGCTTAATTTTTAGGTATGGTCATTTTAAAAAAGCATCCACTCTTGAAAACCACCCTATATACAATAAATCAGCTGCATATATATAAAATTGACAAAATATTGTTAATAATAACAAAAAATCACCCTACATATTACAAGCTAAATTCACGACATTGTCAAGTGTAGCCTTACGTGAGCCTAATGAACAAAACATATTTATATAGTATCCGTAGTCCCCCCATTAAAATTTTTTGCCAATACTTTTTGAAACTGTTCTGAGTAGGTTTGGAGCCAGGACAATATCTGTGGGATTACGGAAGTAATGCCTGTAAATGTGATATTTTTTTAAAATTGAGTTGGGAAGCTCTTTGGTAAGATATGTTGGACAGGAGGCTTAACATAATATATAATTAAAATCTTTGCTATGATTAATTCTCTATTTTGTTAAGAAAAAAGAGTATTCGCGTAGGCGATCTCGCCTCCTACGCACATTTACGTTTATTTTTTGTTTCGCAACTTTTCTATTGCAGTTTTATCTGAGCTATGCCTTGGGCTCTTAGCTACGCTTTAGCTGTGCCTTGGATTTTCAGTGATTTTTCCTGCCTCTATCAAAAGGCAAGGAAGGCATTGGTAACTGAAAAGGTTTTGGCAGCAGCTGCTTTAGCCAAAACGTAAACCCAATTTGATGCCATTAGTTCGTTAACTTTTCAACGCTCTCGCATATAAATAGGCACACTTAATGTTGACTAATGACGCATCGTCGGCTGGCCAGCCGCTCCAATCCCAATCTCTAGCCATCCATAGTACATTCTTTATGCTTTTCTTTATGCCTATTCATGGTTTATGCTTGTTTAAAGCCAATCGGCCAGCTTGCTTGCGCCTTTTGGCCAACAACTTCAATGGCTGCCCGCACAGTGGGTCAAGTCACGTGACTTTATTATTAATTGTTACGAGTTCGGCCATTTGTCATGCCGCTCTTTACGCACTCTTCACTGCTTTCTCTCTCTCTCTCTCTTTGATTTATGCTTATGTGTGTATTGAACTTTCAGTTTTTACCATTTGTTTTTCTCGCTCTCTCCACTTCGCTTCACTTCACTTCACTTGCTGCTGTTAAAGGGGCGTATGCGTGATTTTAATTTTAAGTGGCAGGAACAGAGCTGCGTTTGAAATTCAACTTCCGTTTCTTTGATTTACATGAAACGTGTGAGTCACACTGCCTTTTAACGCAATTTTAAGCTTACTTTTATGGCTGTTAACTTGGCCATTACACCAACTTGGCCAGGCAGTAAAGCAAAGTGTAAAATGATTCAGTGACGGCTTCTTTCATTTCATTGCATTAATTTGATATGCAAAAGATTTCCATTTGGAAAAGCGAAAAATGCTTTGAAGAACATGCAGCTATGTGTTGGCAGTGTTAAATATTTTAAATGTCATTAAGTGTTGTATTATGTGACAACACTTTAAAGCGAATGGATGAGAAATGTGAAAAAGATGGCGGACGTTCTATAAAACATGGGAGTCGTCTTAATCATCCTTCTTTGTTTCATTAAATCTTAGTGGAGCATATGAAATTCGGATCTCCAGCCTATTTGGTTGGCGGTAGGTATTTGATTTCCTTCCTACCGCCATGTATGGAAGGAATTCCCCTATTCACTACCTGGAGACGCATCCTCTAGACCTTAATAATTAAAACATTTTTATTTTTTAATCATCCGAAATATTTTCTAAAAATATAATTTTAGTATGCAAAGTTCTGAGCTTAGGAAGATTTCTTGAAATCCCAAAACCTTGGTTTTGTTTTAAACTTTTTCAAATTTATTGCCCAAAAAAATCAACTTTTTTGCCAATCAAACAGCAACGCAAAAGTTTTTATTTTATCCACTTTGGTCACACTATTTCTTAACTACTTACTCTCCATAGGCGACCACTGCTTATCTCTCTGAGAGCACACCAACCAAACTTCGAACTTTCGAATATAACATCAGTATTTCAACATTAAAGACTTGTTCTTTGTTCTTGTTATTTTTGTTGTTGTGCTTTCAGTTGAGTTGAGTTATTGCAGCTGGTCGCAAATGTTGCGAAGATTAAACAAATAAATTAAAGCATCGACGATGTTGTCCCAACTCCTTTGTGTGCTTTTAGGTGGAAAATCGTGCGCTCCGTTTACGTGAGGTAGCGACAGCCATGCAGCAGTATCAGGATGATGCCTCAGGAGCAGCCGCCGCAGGGGCAGGAGCAGCCGCATCGACAGCCAGGCAATGGGCGCCTGTAGCAAACACGGCCAAGCGTTTGGTACATGGTCAAATAGGCGGTGGCAGCGGTGCGGCGGATGATCCCGGTGGCAATATTATCGTAATCGGTTCGGTCAAGGACTTTGAGCGCAATGCAATGCAGGGCCTAAAGTTAAATGGTATTGTGGCGCTGGACGAGACCTCCCAAGGTAGCAGTAGCCTTAGCACGGGCATGGGACATTTGGCTGTGTTACCGAGCGCACATAATGGGCGTGAGGTGGAGTACTTTGATGAGTCTGGCTATATACGTGGTGGCTCGTTGCGCAGCGGTGAGGATCCATATATAAGAAATCGATTTAATCAGGAGGCCAGCGATGCATTGCCCAGCAACCGTGAGATACCCGACACACGTAATCCCATGTGAGTATGAAAAGTAGTTGAGTGTTATGTTGAGTTGCTGATGTGGGTTTTTATTAGGTGTCGCAATAAAAAGTATCGCGAGGATTTGCCCGAGACGAGCGTCATCATAACCTTCCATAATGAGGCACGCTCCACGCTGTTGAGAACTATAGTGAGTGTGCTGAATCGCAGTCCTGAGCACTTAATAAGAGAAATCGTGCTGGTGGATGACTACAGTGATCATCGTAAGTATATGGTACAATCGCAGAGCTCAGTTTTGAAGGATGTCCCAGAGAAGCTTAGGCTCCATTTCTATCCTGTTTTCCGCTAACGAGCAGTTCCAGGTTTTCATTCTATTTCCCAATGAAAGCACTATTTCAGTAGCGGCCTCGATATCCTAGCGACAGTGCACTAGACTATCTTCCCAGAGGTTGAGGGTTCGAATCCCACGTTAAGCATCCCAGAGGTGGTGGGTTCGAATCCCACGTGAATCATGGTCTTACATTTGCCACTTTTTCTATATCCCTTATTTTCCTGTCTATATATATCCATATCCGCATTATTGGTATCACAATGGGCCTCTTCATGGCCTAAATGAGTTGGGCGTCATAACTGCCGCCTTAACATACCTACCTACCTAACTTTATCCTTTGTATCCCTGAGCATTTCCTTTTTACAGCGTACTGAGCTATTGTAATAGCTGCAGTACTCAGTTTTGAAGGAACTCCCACAGAAGTTCTAGATTTTGTGTCTGATTCCGAAAGAAAGTACTAGGGTTACACCGGTTGAACCCAGGGGGAAGTCAGACATAGACTGCATAGCTTTTAAGGAGCCCTGTCGTCTGCTTCCTCCAGTGAGCTAAGCCAGGGTTTTCCTAGATATTTTAGTCTTGATGCGGAGGCTGCGGCAAATGAGGTACATCAAAGTCCATTGGGCCTCTGTCTCACTACACTTCCTGCATTAGCCTTAAAGTGCGCAGTCTGAGTCTCCAAGGACTGCTGTGGCAATAGATGTACCACTGTCCTGGCCTGCTCCAACCAGTACAGAGGTGTGACCGCTGACGACCTTCAGAGGGATATTATTTCCTCCGTGCCCGCCGGAGACTCTGGCCCAAGCGTCAAGGGAGGACAAGTACCTGACTCTGGTACTTGAGCCAGTACACAGTCCATTGCCCAGCCGGCACTATCTTGGCTGATTCAACCAGAGGATTCTTGCCAGCCAAGAAATCGCTCTTTCATTAGTCATTTTTGTCCTTTGCTTTCTAGACCTTTTCCTTATTACTGAGTACTGACCTTCTGTAATAGCTTTAGAACATCTCTCAGCTAAATTTTCCTTCCTTACAGCTGAGGATGGTCTGGAGCTGGCCAAGATTGACAAGGTGCGCATTATACGTAATGACAAACGTGAAGGTCTGGTGCGTTCCCGCGTACGTGGTGCCGATGCTGCCGTGAGTAGCGTTCTAACCTTCCTGGACAGTCACGTCGAATGCAATGAACAGTGGCTGGAGCCGCTGCTGGAACGCGTGCGTGAAGATCCCACGCGTGTAGTGTGCCCCGTAATCGATGTGATTAGCATGGATAACTTTCAGTATATTGGCGCTTCGGCTGATTTACGCGGCGGTTTCGATTGGAATTTAATATTTAAATGGGAATATCTAAGCACAGCGGAGCGTACAGCACGCCACAATGATCCGACCACTGCCATACGCACGCCCATGATTGCCGGTGGGCTATTTGTCATCGATAAGGCGTATTTCAATAAGCTGGGCAAATACGATATGAAAATGGATGTTTGGGGTGGTGAAAATCTGGAAATCTCTTTTCGCGTTTGGCAATGCGGCGGTAGTTTGGAAATTATACCTTGCAGTCGCGTGGGTCATGTCTTCCGTAAGCGACACCCCTATACATTTCCGGGCGGCAGTGGCAATGTCTTTGCCAGGAATACACGACGAGCTGCTGAGGTCTGGATGGATGATTACAAACAGCATTACTACAATGCGGTGCCTTTGGCCAAGAATATTCCATTTGGCAAGTGAGTGGCATGCTCTAAGACGGGTATCTTGTTTTTTTTTATGTTTAAGTGGGATTGTAAGGAGTGTCTGTAAGTGGGGGCTGTCAATCAAGGGGGATGTGTTGTGTCTGACTGCTGAGTGCTGTTTGGTGTTGTTTATTTATGTGCAACATATTTATATATGTATATTTTATATGTATATTGGTTCTATTTCTTTTCCTGGGCAGCATTGACGACCGTTTGGCATTAAAGGAGAAATTACACTGCAAGCCGTTTAAATGGTATCTGGAGAATGTTTATCCCGATTTGCAGGCACCCGAACCGCAGGAAGTGGGTCAAATTAGGCAAGATATGACCGACTGTCTGGACACAATGGGTCATTTAATAGATGGCACTGTGGGTAAGTCATAAAAATTGCAGACGTGCTCAAGACAAGCAACAGACAAAAGCCCTACTCGACAAACAATTGGCTTCATCAAGCCACATCTTTTGCCAATTTAAAAGACAATTTAAACTCTCTTTGGACTTTAACTCACTCAGACACGATTTATTGATGGAAAACCATGAAAATTTTTTAATTGAAATATCTCTGCGTTGAGTTCCGTTCATGGACCGTTCATGGAAAGAGTCATTAAACAAAAAACGGAGCTCTGCAGTTGAGTGTAATGCGAAGACATCACGTAATGGAAATAATTGTTGCGTGTCGAAAGCTTGGGAAGACTTAAAGAGGTTAAGAAAGCGAATGTAAACATGGGTGCAATAAACCTTAAATTAAAGCGTTTTAAATCACCCATTTGGGATTAAAGTTGATTAAGGTTAGTCGATCAAGTTGAACTAGTCTATCGTGAAGGGTTAAACCGGCAGATCCCATTATTGTGATTAAAATCGATTAACGGCGGTAGAATAGAAAATATTTTTGAGACAACACATTCAATTCCGATACATTATCGATTATAAATCCAACTAGAATGCTGGGTAAAGACTGGCGAACCCATTATTGATGACTAAATTCTATTAACGAGGTAAAATATACAGTTCTTTTTGACAAGATATTCCGGATTATTCATTACCGCACTTTTAATTATGCCGTTAGTAAAACTCCATCAGCTGAACCATTAAGAAAGTCTGGTTCCACTGAAATCCGAGCTCACCTGGCCTCAAAAGCACGAACCAAAAAACGTGATTTGATTTCTAGCAGCTTTTCTGTCAGAATCCTGACTTTTGATAACCTTCAAAAGCTCCATCAACTAAGCTATTAAGAAAGTTTTTGCAGATCTCGAACGTAGTAGGGCTTTTTAGACGCTCAGCATTCGGATTCATCAACCCCAAAAACCATAGAAAAACTTGATTTGGCCTCTCTCCATTTAATTTTTATGTGTTTTTCTGACAAATTGCTCTATTTCAACCGCCCCACTTTGGGCGCCAATATATTATATCAGAAGCATGTTTTGGAACATTCGGATTCGGATTTATCAAACGCAGAACACATGCCTAAGCCGTCTCCAATTAATTTTTACGTATTGATTTTTCAAACTCGTCTATCTTAAGCAGCCCCACATTGGGTTCCAAAATTTAGGATCAGAAGCGTGTTTTGGAGCTCGGTTTCAAATTCACAAACGCTCTCCATTTAATTTTTACGTAATGTTTTGTCAGACTCCTATATCTCAAGATCTCCACGTTGTCCGTCAATATATAAGATTGGAAGCCTATTTTGGAGCTCGGATTCGGATTCAACCAATCTCAAAAACACAAGAAAAACATGCTAATGTAATGTTTGTCATACTCCTCTATTTTAGGAGCCTAACGATAGGCCCCAAAAAAATTTGATTAGAAGCGTTTTATGGACCTCCGATTTGGATTCACCGAGCGATGAATGATGGTGAGCCCCACATTGGGCGCTATAATGCTAGATTAGAAGCTCAGAAGATCATTTAAGAGCCCGGATTCATATTCAACAACGCTCAAAAAGACAAGAAAAACATGTTCTGACCTGTCTCCATTCAATTTTTATCTAACTTTCTGTTAGACTCGTATATCTCAGGAACCTATTATAACTGGGCGCCAAAAAATTAGATCAGAAGTGTTTTTCGGAGTTAAGACTTAAATTCATCAATCGAGAAAAATGTTAAGCGGTCTCCATTTAAATTTGACATAATGTTCTGTCAGACTCCTATATCCTAAGCCCCATGTTGGGCGCCAAAATGTTAGAACAGAATTGTTATTTGGACCTTGGATTTGGATTCAACGACCGAAAATTTGATCGGAAGCGTTTTTGGACTTTATATTTGGATTCACCTATCGAGAAAAATGTCCTGGCAGACTCCTATATCTCAAGAGCCACACGTTGGGCATCAAAATGTTAGATCAAACGAGCTTTTGTTATCGAGACAAATATCTAGGATGTCGTTATAACCGAAAACGGACCTGATTTTTGTACGACGCCTCCAAGATTATTCGACCTCTTACGACGTGCTTACCACACACCTATTAAGTAACCCATATTATTGTTCGACTTTCAGGTCTATTTCCCTGCCACAATACGGGCGGCAATCAGGAATGGATCTATACCAAACGAGGTGAAATTAAGCACGATGAGCTCTGTCTAACCCTAGTACAGTTCTCACGCGGCTCCCAAGTTGTGCTCAAAAACTGTGACGAAACGGAGAATCAACGCTGGACCATACGCGAGGGTGGACTGGTGCGTCATCTCAAGATTAATGTTTGTCTGGACTCGCGGGATCATCATGAGCAGGGCATAAGTGCACAACGTTGTAATTCAGCGTTGTCCACACAACGTTGGGTATTCACCAAATACGCGTGAAAGCAGAGAAAGGGCCAAAACGACTAGAAAACTAACTCAATTTTAGCTATGAGATAGATAAAGAGAAAGAGGAGTAAGGATAAACTATGGAGAAGGAAGCGTAGCGGGGTAGGTGAAGAACAGTTTGTCACAAGAAAGTAAATCCTTGTAATAAGCTTATGACAAGTGCAGCAGTTGGTGGCGTTTTACGGGGCCGGGGTCGTGATATTTGTGCATGTTTAAATATATACAAATATATAATATACTATGTATGATTGTATGTATATGTATGTGCGTGTGCATGTAATAATTTAACATGTTGATTTGTTGCCTAAAACCAAGACACACACACACACAGACAGACAACAAAAACTAAATCCAGTTTATTTAAGCTAAAAGTTATGTACAGTCAGACGGGCGGGTATTAAGTTTTGCTCTTTTTAGGCCACCAACAACAACAAAACAAGTTTTATTTTAAAAAAAGAGAGTATATCTTTTTTTGGGGTTTTGAAAAAGATGTTTAAAAAAAAAACAAGGCATAAAAACTTACTTAGACTGATTAATTTTTGTATATGTAATAAAAAAAATAAAAAATTATTGAGAAATATAAACAAAAAACCAATAACTTGGCTAAACAAATTCTACAAGCTGCTTTAAACAAATATTTAATTTGCTTTTCTAACAAATTAAAAATAAATAAAAAAATACAGACACACAAAAAAAATGGGTTGAGCGTTGGAACAGATGTGGAGAGAAGAAATGTGAACTAGATTCTTTTGAAAAACTTTAATATTAGATTTGGTTTTCTATTTAACCTTAAAAAAATTTAGCATGACTACGATGGCTCGTATCCCAAATAAATTTCTGAAGTTATTTGAATAACATTTTTAATTAGGAATTCACGCCTTGGACCACCTCATGACTTATAAAAAAAAACACCCTGTACTTATATTTGACAAACCATTGGAGTTCAATTAATAATTAACAAATTACAGCTTCAGGATTTACACCTGAGCGATATATTTAAAATGCAGGACGGGAGAAGAGTGAACAAAATTATATTGATAAACTTTTTTATTAAATTTTCTATCTATCTAACCTCAAAAAATGTAGAATGGCTATGACGGCTCCTACGCTAAATAAAAATTTCTGTCGTTTAACTGAAATTTTCTTTGTAGATTTTTACTGTTTTAAATTTATAAGAGTCTCACCACTCACCCTTTAGACCACTTCATGTCTTACTAAAAAAAAAAAAAAAACACCCTATACGTATATGTCACAAACCATTGCAGTTCATTAAATAATTAACAAATTACAGCTAAAGGATTTACGTCTGAGAGATATATTTAAAATGAAGGAAGGGAGAAGTGTGAACCAAATTTTTTTGGGAAACTTTTTTATTAAATTTTTTATCTATCTAACGTCAAAACATCAACCATGACTATGACGGCTCGTATCCTGAAAAAAAAACCATTGCAGTTCAATAAATAATTAAGAAATTGAAGCTTAAAGATTTTCTTCTGAGCGATTTATTTAAAATGAAGTATGACAAAAAATTGAAAAGATAGAATCGTTCTAAAAAAATTTCGAGTAAGCTTATAAATTTACAGTTTCTGCCAAATACAAATAAGTAGCCTCCTAAGCTAAAAATCGAAAAGATAAAGACAAAATAAAGACGTTTCCATAAATCGAAAAAATTAATAAAAAAAATCGTAAAATATTTAACACTGCCCAAATATACGGACTCAACTTCGGTTGGAAGCAAACAATTTCTAACTATACGAAAATTTAAATTATTTTGGACCTCGGATTCAGATCCATCAATCTAAGAAAAGTAGAGAAAATTGCTCTGACCTCTTTTCATTTAATTTGTACCTTTTGTCCGTCTGCTTTTTAAGTGCCTCATGTTGGGCGCCAAAATATTGGAACAGAAGCAAGTTTTTGAATAAAAATAAAATAAAAGAGATAAAGATGTTTCAAATAAAATCGAAAATTTGGCTATTCGTAAAATATTAAACACTGCCCAAATATACGTACTTAACTTCGGTTGAAAATGAACGGAAATCCAAATTCTGAGTACACGTTAAATACATTTTTTTTTTACCTTTGCTTCGGATTCATCAACCTCAACACTAGAAAAAATGTTCTGACCTCACCTCATAATTTTTACCTAGCCTGTCTACTTTTGTTCTAAGCGCCCCACGTTGGGCGCCAAAATATTGGATCAAAAGCACATTTATGGAAAGATACTGATAAATTGATAATGAAATATAATGAAAAAAAAAACTATCCACGAAAAATTACTGCCCAAATATACTTACTTAACTTCGGTTGGAACCGAACATAAATCCAAATTCTCAATACACCAAAAATTTAATTTTTTATGGGCCCTCGAATTCAGATTCATCAACCTCAAAAAGACAATTAAAAAAGGCTCAGACTGCATTCCATTTAATTTTTACCTATTGTTCTGGCAAACTGCTCTACGCCCCACGTTGGGCGCCAAAATATTGGATCAGAAGCATGTTTTTGAGAAGAGAAAGATAAAAAATCTAAAGGATGTAAAGGCGTTTCGGATAAAATCGAAAAAATTAGCTATTCGTAAAATTAGCACTGTCCAAATAAACTGACTCAACTTGGGTTGGTAGCGAAAAGAAATCCAAGTTCTGACTACAAAAAAAAATTAAATTTTTATTAAGGATTTTTTGTCCATAAAATTTGATTAAGAAAGATTTAAAAGTTTTCAGTTTTGGAAAAGTTTAAAAATTCAAAGTAGTCCAAGTAATTGCCAAAAAAGACATTTCAGTACTTTTTGTACAGTGCCTAAAAATTTGAAAGAACGTTATTTCTGAAGTAAGAAAGAAAAGCAAAAGGGGTTCTAAAATTTGTTATCGATTGGGAGTCAGTGTGAAAATATTTAAGGAAGTTGAAAACTCAAGCTAGTCTGAAGTTGGAAAGTATTGGAAAATAGTTCTTAAATTTTTCTATAGATTCGGAATTAGAGTCGTAATATTTAAAATAGTTGACACTAGCTAGTCCAAACTAGAAGTTGACAACTCTAGATAGTCCGAAATTGAAAAGTATTGGAAAGTAGTTTTTAAATTTTTCTAACGATTCGGAGTTAGAATCGAAATATTTAAAGTAGTCGACAACACTAGCTAGTCCGAAATTGGAAGTATTTTTTTCTACTTAGTACAGTGAATCCTATGAGTTCAATTTCATTAATTTCGGCGCTTCTTCTTCTTGCTATCCTCTTCTTCCAATGGATCCTAGGGCCTCATTTTTGGGGCTTAATCCGAATTTATAAAAAAAGTAAAATAAAAATGTGAGTTTTTCTTAGCATCTAAACCCAAAAATGTTTTTTTTTTGTGGAAAGGAAGTAAACCACTAAAATGCAGATTGGTTTTCGGCAACATAAAATCCTTCGAAAATGGCTACTCTGTTCCAACCCCCAACCCATTTTTTTGTGATCTGTATACTAAACATGTGTATGCTCAACAATCTATACTATATACTTGTAACTATTGTTTTATTTACATTTTTCAAGTCAATTAACATAACAAAAACAACTATATAGCCCACAATGTTTCACATATACACACACTCAAACTCACACACACACACAAACTCAAGCTCATGCTCAGAGTCTTCTACTATTAAAAAACTTTCTGTACTTAAAAGACATAATAAAAAAAACAAAAAATGAAAATGTTATCATTAGTTTTAGTTTTAAATTTAAGTCCAAACGCATACAACATTTATCATGTATAAAATTAAAGAAAATGAAAAAAATTAATAAAAATAAACAAAAAATGTTTAAGTGTATATATAAATATATTTAAATATAACAAAAAATGCGAGTCAAATGCATCAAATAAATTGATATATGTTTAATTTTTTGATATTTTAAACCTAATAAACTATTATCGCATATCTCATTTTGTTAGTTAAATACAAATAAAACACACACACAGTCACACAAATACACGCTCACAAAGGAATTTATGTTAAACAAATTGCCTTAATTTAAGTCACAAAAGTAATAAAAACACAAAAAAAATTGTTGCGCATAAAAAATATTACTTTTTTCCAACTTTTATTTTATAACATTCCATCAATTAAATCTTTTACAACTTACTTTCCTACATACATGATATCCCATGTTTGCAAACATTTTTTCTAGTTTTATGTATCGTTAAAAACCAAATATTGTATGTTTGAAAAAAGCAAAACAAATCATTTTTATTTGAGTCAAAATAAAAAGAAATAACTATTGAATAAATACATAAATTGTGTTTGTTTTTTTTAAGGCTAAATTTAAACATTCAAAAGTTTTTTTGGTAAGCACTTCTGCGTAAAAAATGAAAAATACAACACGGCGTATACTTAACATAATTGTCAAGAAGCGCAACTTGAGCCAGCTGCTGCTCGACCCTGTCTTAAAATCTGGCAAATTATGTTGATGTAGGTTAAATGACTTAACTTAGAACTCAGAACAGCGCACTTAAGAACAACAAAAACTTGACACAAAAATATAAATATAAGAAGCCCGGAAAAAATTTTCGAGCCCATATTACGTATACGCCATGTGCACGTCGTATATGCATAAGAAATGAAAACATGGCATGGCAAAATTTATGACGTCTCTTGCGCTAATTTCGTCTTAAAACAAATTGCAATGGCGCTACTGTTTGAAAATGGGGCTAGTCGACTGTGGAATACACTGCAAGGCGAAAAAGTATGAAATACTATGAAATTGTTGAGTTATTATTTTTAAAACGGATATCACGATCACGTTTTCAAATGAAAATATTCGCAAAAGTTGAAGTTTATTACAGTGGTAGAGGTTGCGCTACTAAATTTATACATCATGAATTTTTTTTAATAGATGTTTATATTATTTGCAGTCAGGCTATAATAAGCACTAGTTACATTAAAGTTTAGTATTGAAAATATTTGATCCCGTACTTACGTAGCGCACGAATGCTATTTTGCCGTGAGTAAACGCGAAAAAAGAATCAGTAATGGATTTCAAAGGTAATAGTGTAGTTGCATTATATTTAAGCTGGAAAATCATAATGAGCGATTGTTCGTGACAGCTCGAACACCTTAAAGTAAATAAAGTATTTCGATTTATCGCACCATAAGTCGTTCGCAATGATACAGGTAGCATTGCAAAACGTACATTGAGGTGGTCTAAAAGCTGCAACGTCACGGAGATGGTTTAAAAATAAAGAAGCGACTTGAGCGAAATTCTCGATGTTGCATCAAAGGCGATGAACTGTAAATATCTGTACCGTAGCATCCGTCGCATACCGAAGGGTGATCTCAAGGTTAAGTCTGTGCAAGATCCGAAAAGGCATATGATCTAACATATAGAAGCAGCAACAAGTCAGACATCTGAAAGTTACCTAAAAGTATGATTCAGCTTGGCCGAATAGCGAGTCAATATACCGAACATTGTGCTGTCTGACGCGAAAGTCTTTACCGTGTGAGCAACTCGTAGACTCTCAAGACGATAGGTTATGAGGACCGTTCATACGAGAATTTGAGTCATCGACTTGGCCACCAGGAGGCAGCACTCGCCATAGATAATGGTTTGGGCCACTAGTAACCGCAGATGGGCACTTTCCATTCGTTTTCATAGATGCCTGGCGATCAAGGTTATATGCGCAATCTTATCGGGGAAGTATTCTGAGGTCGCCTTGAAGCCGTGGACAGATAAAGCGTTTCGGTGGCAGACCATGACGTTTCAATAGGATTCGGCATTGTCTTATGAAGATATCGAGTGAACCAAGATTTGGTGAAAAACAACGTTCCGAACGTTTTATAACGTTCCCAAACACTGGCTACTCGAATTTGATCGACGAATCGGTTGGCTATATTCTATATGAGCTCCTCATAGGACCGATCGAACTAAAAGATACAACAGTCTCGAGGCGCTGAAAAAAGCCATTGTCCACGAGTGGGCCAAAGATACCTGCAAGTCACATTCGGGCAGCTTGCGATTCATTTTTAGACCGTCTCAAGGCCATAGTGAAGGCAAAAGGTGGCCATATTTGAGCGAAAATCGGTTGACTCCAAATTTCGTATTAGTTTTACACATTTTGTACCTTGAATTGAGTAAACGGTTATTTTACCAAAATTTGAATTTATGGCTTTGTTTAATTGGTTACACTTCGAGTGCCGGACCCTGTAAACTTTGGCATTCGTAAAGCATTTTATAGTTTTAAATCAGATCCTGTATATTAGGTCGAATATGTTTACTAAATCATATAGCTCCCAAATTGGCCCATCTATCGGTGAATAAGAGTGATTAATGTTTGTGGGTAGTCTTAATTATTCTGTTTTTGCTTTAAATACATGTAGTAAGATTAATCGGCTTAACTGCGAAGTTAGTGGTAACAGTGGTGAATCAATTTAAGGAAGAGTCGAATCCGCGGCCACGATATCTACTGTCCGCCTTTTTTGAAGTTAAGAAAAAGATCTGTATTTCTCATAAATTTTTTCATATTTCTAAAACCCTTTTTTAACCTCTTTTAGCCTTGGAGATTTGGATAACCAAAATATCATTTTATTGTATTTTTTTAGCGCTTACAAACACAAAACTTTCGTTGTCGCATGTTTAAAAACGATTAATTCAAAAAATCCTAATAGCAAGGTTGACATTATTATTATTTTTTCGCTGTTATCCGAGAACTGTGGGAGGATTAGAGCGGACAATACCTTCCTAATCGAAACATTAAGCATCTTATACAAATTACGACCTTAATTTTGCAGAAATTTCATATTAATACCCTGTACCGTATGGTACCAAGGGTATATTAAGTTTGTGCAAGCCGAAAATGTATGTAACATATAGAAGGAGACGTCGGAGACACCCAAAGTTACCTAAAATATGATCAGGGTGAATAGAGAAGTCGATATACCCATGTCCGTCTGTCCGTCCGTGTGAACGCCTAGATCTCAGAGATGGTAAGAGCTAGAGTTACCGAACTTTCACATTAGATCCCATATTATTCCATAGGAGGCAAGTTTATTTTATTTTTTGATATCGGGGATAAGTTATATAGCTCCCATGGGGGTGTTTGAGACGACCTCGACAAAAAAAAAGCGTTTTAGATGAATTATTCGTTTGTTTATGAAGATATCGTAACCAAATTTGGTATTCGAAAGTTTTTTATAGTTCCCAATCACTGTACCAAATTTGATCGAAATCGTTTGACTATATCATATAGCTCCCATAGGACCGATCGGTCCAAAAACACGTTGCTTATACAAAATTCGATGTGTTTTGTTTGTTTGTAAAGACATTTGAACATAAATTTGGCATTCAGATCTTTTTTAAAGTATTTAAGCACTGTGTCAAATTTAATTGAAATCGGTTAACTATATCATATAGCTCCCATAGGAACGATCGGTCAAAAAAAATGTTTGCTTAAAAATTCTTCGGTTTTTGGTTTTTTGTGAAGAAATCGGACTTTATTACAAGCTAGTGGTACAGGGTATCCTAAAGTCGCCCGCGCCCGACTTTACGTCCGCCATTTTTCTTATATATTTCGACGCGCTGAATCCGAATTCAGAATATCAGAATTAGCTCAACGTGTCTTGGTTTTATCCTAATGGCAAAAGATATCACCAAACTAGGTATTTGAAAAGTAATCTACAAAGCGCGACAATCTAGAACAAAACATGCAAAATTATTGCCCGAGATCAGTCTTCAAAAAATATTCTAATGGTGAAGCTGTTTTATTAGGTATTTTTACGTTCAGAGAGTACATTATATCTTTTACATATTTTTAGGGCTACTGAACTTAAATCTTAGCTTAAAAGACCTCGGTTAGGTATTTACCAGATTATCTCAGAAATTCCAAATGCAGTTTAGTTTCTGAAAACATGAAGTCTAAAAAAATAATTTATTTCGAGCTGATATTTTTTGAGGTTAGGGTATAAACTGTACACGTTGGGTCAATTCGGTCGAAGAATCCAATACACGTTGATTATGTAACCACAAAGCTCATAAAATAAATTTAAAAAAAAAATAGTTTTATATAGATAATGTATTCAGTAAAAAAAAAGTACTAAAAATTTTGTCACAAAATTTATGCTTATGCCAATAAATGCTTGAACCGCTAGCGAACTATAAGCTGATTTAAGGAAAATTGAATTTTGCAACGAAAAATCACTTTTATTTTTAGTCATCTCAGAATACTGGCATTACAACAAAACAATCAAAACAATTAAGTCGCAAATCCAACAGGTTCCAGTTGATTTCGTCTTCGAAACCACGTCAGACAACAGGTGTTAAAAAAATGTGTTTTTTCTTTTTTAAGGTTAGGGTACAACCTACAACCATTTCGGCCAAATCTATTCTTCATCTACTGTACATGAAATTTTTCAACGAAGTTTTCCACAACTTCTAGACGTAAATTGAAATTTAAAATTTATATATGTGGCCAAATAACTAGCTTACCCTTTTTTTAGCACGTTTTTTTAGTTTTTTTTTTAAGGCCAGTATGCAGTTAAGTGAAAAGCGCTTCAAAAACAATAAATGGACTCAATTTTGTGTGCAAAAAGATTTATTTATGTAATGATTGTAACGAAACAGTGCGTCCCTTCTTTTGAGCAATTGACAGCTAGATGGCGCCAGCAATTAATTCTTAATAACCGCAACATATTGTTTATATTAGCAATGAAAACACAGATGGTGAAAATTATCACAATATTTAATAAAGTATGAGCTTCCAAATATGATTTGGCAATAAAAACGTAATGGGTCCTTCCACTGAGAGCAAACTGGATAGCCAAAAAAAATAAATGCGGAAAAAATTAGGTTGAATGAGTAAGTTCTGCTTAAAAATTCGACATCCTCAAAATCTGCCCTTCTACAAAGTAGTTTATGGAAAAAATAAAACATAAGCATCAAAAACATTTTTTTGCGTTTGTTCCAAGAAAAGCTGCTTTAAATTAATTTAATAAAAAACAAAATAAATATAAATTCAAATATCCTTTAAAAAACAATTTGTATACTGTTTATATTTAACATAACAAATCGTTTATTTAAATACTGTTGAATAGGCAACAGTAATATTTTTGTAACCGCAATCTCTCTCTAAAAAAACTTAAAATTACAGCAGCTATAAATTATGGGAATCACAGATAGTAAATTTTTTTAAGCAAGCATAAAAAGCGATTTAAAACCGCAGAGAAATCTAGCGAAAATAAACGCAGCTATAAATTATTGAAATCAACATAAATAAAATGAATCCTATAAAAATGTATTTTTTTAGAATTATTTGTTTGGCAAAAAAAAAATGTCAGCTTACCAAAAAAAGGTAAGCTTGTAGCACATAAATATTTAAATAAATAAATCCTTTTAACAAGGTCGTTGCCAATGCCTACTTAAGTGTAGGGTCGATATTAAATTTTTTACAAATTACGATTAAGTGTTTTGTGCACAACTTCTGTAGTTTTTCTTCATATATTTATTTATTTAATATTATTTACTCAGTTTTATTATTAAAGTTTATATTGAGCACAATCAATCCTTCCATTTTTTGGTTTTACTCAAATTTGATGATTATCATCAGACAGATTGGAAATAAAAATATATTAAAAAAATATATCTTCTCTTATATATAAAATTCTCGTGTCACAATGTTATGTTCCTTTGAAGCTTATGGACTCACGAACGGCTGAACCGATTTGGCTAATTTTGGTCTTGAAATGTTCGTGGAAGTCCAAGGATTGTTTAAGGTTGAGAAAATATAACAAAATTGCGACGAAAATACTAAAAAGGACAATTTGATTTTTTCCAATACAATTTTTTTTTTAATATAGGTTGGCATTGTGTACATTGTCAGATTAACTACTATTTTTTAGTTAATACAATAGTTTTTGTCGAGAGGAAACACAAAAATCATCAACGATTCATGTTTTGATTTCTGTGTAAAATACATATGATCAGATCAATATTTGTACATAATGCCGACAAAAAGACGTAACATTGGTAGACGTTCGCGTAGAACTCAATTGCAATCATCCCAAAGAACAACTGTAGCTGAGGAACAACGTTCACAAAGGAATGAGTTGAATCGATTAAGAGAAGCAAGATCACGTTCTGCTCATACAACAAGAACGAGATGAATACAATACGAATACTCGAATGAGAATGAGACGAAATCGGGATTATCAGAATCAATCAGATGAAATCCATGCAGAACAGAATTTAATCCAAAGAACATTCAGGCAAATGCGCAATGCATCCAATCTGCACAGAGCTGCATTCGAATATAACAATACGACCGCTTTTAGCTCGCGCGTCAATCTGTTGTAATTGGAACAATGAACTAGGTATGTGATCAGTGCCAAGCACTGAAATTTCCCAATGAAACAGCAAGTCTGCTTATTATCAAAAGCAGTGTATTCGGAGAGGTTCGCTGCTGGATGTATTCGGTAGAATGGCAGGAGAGAGGATTACCTCATGCGCACATTTTGATTTGATTGGTTCAGAAAATACTACCGCATGAAATTGATGATGTGATATCGGCGGAAATCCCAGTTCAAACAAATGATCCAGAATTGTTCGAGGTTATCACAAAGAATATGATCCACAGACCATATGGTGTGCTCAACCCAACTTCACCATGCATGATCGACGGCAAATGCTCCAAAAGATATCCAAGGGCATTGACTTCGGACACTGTTACGGGCTACGATGGATAACCATTATATCGCCGTAGATCAACAGAAGACAGTGGCAGATCAACCACAATCAAAGTGCAAAATCAAGAAATTGAAATTGACAATCGTTGGGTTGTTCCATTTTTTCGCCATTATTATCAAAAACGTATAAAGCCCACATTAACGTCGAGTATTGCAACTCAGTAAAATCAATAAAATATATCTGCAAATACGTCAATAAGGGAAGCGATATGGCGATTTTTGATGTGAGATCCGACAATGTAAATGACGGAATTTCACAATATCAAATAGGACGTTGCATTAGCAGTACCGAGGCAATATGGCGAATTTTCTCATTCCAAATTCACGAACGACACCCAACCGTTGTCCATTTAGCAGTTCATCTAGAAAATAGTCAACGTGTTTCTAGACGAGCGAGCGAAGCGAGCGTGCCGGAGGCCGGCTAGTATTTTTATATAATTATAAAGTTAAAATACGTAAAAAGTTTGTAGCAAGAGCAATGCAGGCCTTCAGGCTATATTTATTTATATATATTTTTTATTATTATTTTATTATATAAAATTTTGGAGCAATAGCTTCAAATCAAATTCGACCCGAGGCATTCTATAGAATGTACCTAAAAATAACAACTGTTTTTTATCAGTTTAGAGCAGCTTTTTAGGATGCATGATTTTCAAAGATGTCTAAAGTTTGAAAAGTTTGCCTTAATATTAATTTTTTAAGGAAAAGTATGGCTTGGAGCTGTGCGTGCAGCCCTTAGGCAAGCTAGAATAGATAGAATGTTTCTATGAATGAATAAGAAAAAGTTTTCCAATCCAATTAATTATTTAACCATTTTTTAGGGAATAAAATTGAATTAATTCAATTGGGTTGCATTGAATTGAATTAATATTTCTGCTGCTTTAAAAATAAATTTCTAGTTAAAGTTCCCAAAAGCTGGCTATCGTTAACCAAGCATCAACTGGACGCAATTGGTTAAAATGAAAATAAATAAATAAAATATTACTCATACGCCAAGGTTGACCCATGCGCTGCTTGTTACCATTTGTATCCATGTGCTTTGGGGCCCAAACAACCTTAACGTTTGTCGAAAGTTGATTGCACAAATATCGGATTTCGCATATCAAGTTATTATTCATTAGTTTTTTACTTCTTTTATGTTTCAACCAATTTTCATCGTAATAACAGTGTAAAAAATGTTTAAGGTATGACTTGCGAAATTTGCTGCGAAAAAAAAAACGGCTTCAAATGGAAAATTTCGGTCTCAATGGGAAAACATATAAAAGTCGAAAATATTTGTAATTGCTTACAAAGAGAAAGGAAGATATGTATAAGGATGAAAAGAGATTTTTTTGGTCTACCTCGATTTTGATGATTTATGTGAAAAAGCTACTTTCCAACAGTAACCACGTTATTCTTTTTTAATTTTTTTGTTTATTTGTGTAATTCCATAAAATATTATCGATTTATAGAATAAATGTATGGATGAATTGGATTTTTAATTCTTACTTTTTTTTTGTCAAGGCATATCTTTTTAAAATATAAAGATATTGACGCAAAAATATTTTTTTCTTTATAAGAGATAATATAAAACTTAACAATTTTATTATTATTTTTATTTAAGTTTTTTTGTTAAGTTCCATAAAATGCTTATATCTAACATACAATTGTAAAATTCTGACAAATTATCGAGCTATCTATAACTCAATATTGGATTTTTTCATTTTTAAACTTTTCATTGATATTCTAAACAAATAAAGGTATTGACGAACATTTTTTTTTCCATGATAGATAAAACATTGAATTCAAAAACAAATGTATCGAGCGAAAATAAGTGAATTCATATTTGTTCCTTTTACTCCAGAGTGAAGCTATCCGATGACATCTCTTTTAATTTCATATCCAGTTCGCTCACTCGCTTCAACTTTTTTCTCTAACTGCCTTCTACATGCGTGATCTTTGAGGGTTCCATTAGATGGTCTGCCTTGTGACTATCCAGTTCCATTTTCCCTTCGTTATATTTATCTTAATGGTACTTTGTCTTGCCCACAGCCTTTCATATTGATATGGTTTCCAGTGAGCCATCGGTATTTTTAGTATGTGTCTAAGGCATCGATTGACAAAGGCTTGAATTCGCTGCAGGGAACTCGAAGCTGCATTCCAGGTTTCGTACCCGTATAGTAGGACAGATTAAAGATTCTCAGTTTGGTGCCGCATGATAAAGATAAGGAGTTTCAGATGTTTTTGAGTTGTTTTGAGTTTGCTGCGATTGCTTGACCCTGTTTTCGATGTCTTCGGCACAGCCGCCAGAGGTCGAGATGATGCATCCTAGGTATAAAATTGTACGACGTCCTCTATTGGTGTTGAGCTTAGGGGAAAAGGACGGGTATTACCTGTGTTTATGAGCATGGCCTTAGTTTTAGAGACCTTGATTCTAAGTCCCACTTTAGAAGCCCGCGTCGATATTAATTCGAGTTTTCGTGCCATTTCATTTTATTTGTGCGTCAAGATGCAAATATCGTCAGCGTAATCCGGGTCATTTAAAAGGACGTGAAGGCCCCATGTATTGATTATTTGATTTTCAAGAGCTCGGCTTAGGACAACATCAAGAACCATATTGAAAAGTGTGGGGGAGAATGGGCAACCTTGTAGTACTTCAGTGTTTGTTCATAAATAAGTGAAGCTGACCACTTTTTCCCTCGACCTCCCTGAATTTGATGAGTTTTAAATATTTGGTAGAGCTACTAACTAATAGAAGCGCCATAAAATTTTATTGCAATATTCCGATTATTTATGGAGTTATCAATAACTGAAAATTGAGTTTTTCATTTTTAGACTAAGAAGAAAAAGCCATATATCCTAAACGAATAAAGATATTCATATTTTTTCTCCATAATAGATAAATTAATAAATTAAGTAAGATAAATTTGCTTTTATTTTTAATGTTTTTTTTTAATTTTTTATTAGCATATTTTTGTAATTTTAAAATTCAAGTGATCCCCAATTTAAAAAAAAAAGGGTTAGTGTCATTTTATACATGTAAATTCATTGAAAAGAGTAAAAAAAAAAATTAATAGCTTGTAACTCCTAGAATTTTTTAAAGTTATGCTTATTTTTGTGATGGCACCTCGCACGTTCGCAATAGTAAACAGATTCTCGAAATGACACAAATAAGCATAACTTCTCGAAAATGTAAGACAATAAGTACAAACTTTACATGGAATACTCGTTTGACATTTAAAGAACAAATTTAAAAGTAATAATATATGTCATGATCCCGTCTCCAGATTTTTAAGGTCACAAAAATCGGTTTATTGCCATATTCATTTTACACGTGCTGTAATATTTGCAATGGCCTGCTATTGAGTACGACTTTGGTTCAAGGGAAGGTTCTTTCTAAGTTTTTGGTCAAGAAAATCGATAGTTTTTACAAAAAAAATATATAGCTGCGATCGTTATTTATAGAGATAGAACGTCTTGATCGCATGTAAGTCGCGCGGGACTTTCTAAAAACTTTAAACGCATGGAACCATATATTTCATCAGAATTTCAAGGTCATTGCAGGGCTTGATCTATTGTCCCGATTCCTTTCATTTAAAGGATGTTTGGAAGCATATAATTTTTGTATGGCATATACTAACAGTATACATGAAAAATTGTTAAATTGTTATATTTAAGCAAGGTCAAATCACAAAAATTGTTTTTGAGTGTCGATATTACCGTAAATTTTTCGTCAAAACTTATTCTGATTTGATATAAGCCATAGAAAATTTCATTAATTTCAATAAACAAAAAAAATTGTTTATTTCATTCTATTACAAAAGGCTGCAGATCTGATATTCGGGGATGATATACTGCGTGCAGAGACAGACAAGAGCCACCATTTTCCAGCCGCCATTTTGAATTTCGTTGACATCCAATCCGTCCAATTATTTCTAAAAAAAAATCATTTAACAATTATGGCTGGAAGTTTGTATGTCATTTCATCATTCCACACATAACTCCCATATTTCGCATTCTTTTCGGCCAAATTATTCGGGATATACCCCTTTAAATGTATATAGAGCTCTTAGCAATTATCAAATGGAGTTCTTTATTAGAGTTAGTATATTTAAATGATTAAACGCCTTGGTGTCATTTGTTTTTTTTTTTTATTAGTAGAAATTTCATCGCTGTTTGCTCAGCTTAACCAGCTGATGCAAAAAGTTTGTCACAGCTTACAACACCAAAAGTTGTTCAGAAGTTTGTGTTGGCAACTCTGACTCACTTTCAGTGCTAAAACTATTGAATGCACTTATTTACTATTTAATCAATTATTTATTTTATTCCTTGATACAATTGGGATGTGAAAATTGATTCTAAATTATAAATGAGTTTGTAAGCGAGAGCAATTTAGGCCTTCAGGCTGGTTTTAAAGTTTATTTGTTATTTATTTAATAGTTACAATTTAGCTTAAAAGATAAAGGTAATTTGAACAAAGCGCTGACATATGCCTTTGGCTATGGTTTTAAAGTTATTAAACATTATTAGTATATACAATACTGCCCTACGTCCCACAAGGGGAAATGGAATTTAAGAAGAAGAGAATATATACAATTTAACATAATTATTTATCCACACAATAGTAGGTTGCAATGGAAACTTGCTATTATATTTATATTTTTTTATTATTACTTAGTAAATTTTTTTAATAACAAATAGATTATAAATCTATACATAAAAAAGAAACTTATGTTTTATGTTACGTGTTACTGATGTTCTCATAAACGCGTCGATGAATTTCAAATCTGATTTTTACGTCTGTTAGATTTTGTCAATACGGATTTAATTTAAGCCTATTTCGACGATATAATATTAAAATTTTTCAGCATTTCCCCAAGAAGAGGCACTAAGGTCTTTTTGAAGATAATTGAATTGGTAATGCTCTACTTTATTTGTAAGTTTTTCCAATTTTGACGGCTATTTATAAAGTTACATATTATTAATATTTAGAAAAAATTAGGGAAAATTTGAATTTAATCTCCTAATTGGAAAAATAAAATTATCAGCATCAACCTCAAATTAAAAAAATCGAATCCAAACAAAAACGCCATTAGGAACAGCATTCCGGTTATCTTTTTTCTGGACAAAGAACTTAAATTTCATCTGATATGTATTTACGAAGACAAATTTTTATATTATGTATTTATATAAAAGAAGCCTGAGTTTTACGTGTTACAGATGTTCTCGCGAAAGCGTTGATCAATTTTAAATCACATCAGACAGAGTTTTAAGCCTACATATTGCGATGTATTTGTGTATTTTGGTTCGTGAGATATTCCCATTTTTGCGAATATCGGTTTTTGTGTGTATATTGCCATATATACAAAAACTGGTATTGTTGTTAATCAATGTTCGACGTCCAACATCATTTCAATCATTGCGAACAGTGAATGGCGTATTGTGTGCAACGTATCGAGAGTCAAAAATATAATTTATTGGAAAATAATTTGCACTGAGATTAAAATTTAGCAGATGCTGCTATTAGTGCTCATCCATAACAAATATGAGTTCTCTTTGCGATTATTTTGGCAACATTCAAGATCATTTATCAGAAGATATTTTGATTCGATAACGTCAAGCAAAACGTAAGCCAGTGATGGAATTTACGCCGGAAGTTTACAATGAAGCTTTAATTTATATTGAAGATGTATGCTTGGCGATGGCTAATAAAGCATAAGGAATTGGGAATGGCGTCTCCTAATCTATCAACACATGATATACTTTAATTGGTAGAAATGCAACGAATCAAATTAACTATCAATCTAATAGTACTGCCCAGAAACGTGAAGACCGCAATGAACGAGAAAGAATTCGGTTAAGACAGACGTGTGAAGCGCAACATTCGACTTATAATGGTGCAAGTTTGAATCAAGCTGCAAACTAATCTAAAAATCTTATATTTTTCCAGATAAGCTAACTAGAGAATCTTACGATGTTTATTCATTGTAAGAGTATTCAAAAAGTTTGGGCAGGACAACGTCTGCCGGGCTCACTGTTGTAAATAAAAAATAAAGAAAAAATTTTTTTATTTGTTAAATCTAATCGCATAACAACCATGCAGTAAATTCACAATAAATCAATTTATACGATTTTTATTCATTTTTAAACTCTACCTCAGCTTTTCTAAGCACTGCGTTTTTTTATATTTTTTATTTATAATATCTAAGTTTTACTTCTATTAAATTTAAAAAAGGACACACGAATGACTTTATTGCAGTCATATTTTAGCATTATTTTATTAAGGTTTACAGAAGCAAAGTTATCACTGTACCTTTAGAGTCTTTTATAAGCACACAAATTTCACTTCCGGTTTAGCTGTTACCAAAAAAAATATATTTTATAAACAATAAATTTTAAAATTATATTGGCTACATAAATCTTTTCTGCTTAAAAACTGCACATACTCTGCTTTAGCTCATGTATGGAAAGTATTTGCAGAGTATGCAAATAGCAAGAAAGGCAACAACTTTAGCAATCATAAACAAGCACAGCCAAGCACTTAAAAAGTAAGGCACAGTTGTATAAATATGCAAAGAAACACACAGATACACGCACACATACACACACAGCTACACACATAGATACACACACTCGCACATAAAGTACATACGCAGCATAAAACATAACGTAAAATAAAGTGTCGTTTCTTTTCTAGCAGTTCTAGCAGATAAGCAAAAACTGTGCCAAGAAATATGTTCTTAACCAAAGTGTAGCAAGTGAAAGACGACGAAGAAGAAGCAGAAGAAGAAGAAAAGTCGCCCAAATCGAGAGAGAAATGATGAAAATGCAACGACATTTACGTAGACGCATCCCAAGACAAGCTGATTTCCGTGTGAAATGCGAGGCCGGAAGTGGCAGGCATGGCGCAGGAAATGACAGCATACAAAATGGCGCAGCAGCAGCTCGACAAGGTTAAGCTAGAGAGCTAGCCACCCAACCTATGCAGCCTAAGGTAAAACGTTTATGTGGAACAACTTGATGGCATCGTTTTCTTGGCTACCTCCTCCTCGCATATGTTTTTGGGTTTGGCTGAAATTTTAGCTTCCTGCGTTTGGTTGGCAGACAGGTGAATAACATTTTCCTTATTTAAGGCAACATGTTGTACGCATACAAAAATGCTCTGACTACCTTTTACTTGACTAAAGCATTTTCAGCATTTTCTTGCTGGCTGACTCGAAGATCCTATCACCAGAGCAACAGCAGCAGCACCACAGTCCCCCGGTCCCCAGTTCCAGATCCAAACCAGACGCGACCGACCGACCCGAACCGACCCTTAAGAGCCAAAGAGCCACAGCCTCGGCATGTTTTTCCGCTTCCGTAGTTTTATCACTGGCATAACTTTTGTTGGCTTACTACCATATACAATATATGAGGATGTGGGGACACTTCCTCCCTCCTCTGGAGTCTGTCGTCGTGCGTCGTTCTGTCATTGCGTCATTGTCAGTTTACCTGCTGCTGTTAATAACTAAAGCACGTGCATAGGTGAGTAAGAGTGTTTATGATACTGTGTTTATGCGGGAGCTTAAGGTGATTTCGCCTAATCGTGATTTTATGATGATTGTTTTTATGTCAATGAACTAACTCTCTGTTATTGGTTATGTTTTTTCGATGCTGTCAGTTAAATAATTATAATATAAATCTTACACATTTTGGTTGTTTAACATCTGCTGTTCCTATGAGATTTCGAAGATCTTAGACTCAAAATGTTCATAAAAGTCTTTCTGCTTAACATAATTTTTAAAGATTTTTTTTCGTTAACAAAAGTAAGCTGAAAGTTTGTGACTTGGGAAAATGTTTGAAAATTCCCATTTTTTTTCGAATTTGGTTGCTTGTAACTTCAATAATTTTTACTTATTATATATCATATATTTTTGAATTAAACAAATTTTTTTTAAAGTAATATTTGTAATCAATTTTTATATATTTTTTAATCCGAATATTTGAATTTGTTATTCCATTATTGGTTTCATAGCATCTACAGTTCTTACCCGATTTTAAAGATCTTAGACTCGAAATTCTCTTTCAGCTTAAAGCCTCATAAAATTAACAAAAATTCCATAAGCTGAAAGCTGAAAGTGTGGGATTCGGAAAAATTATTGTAAATTACGCTTTTTTCGACTTTGGTTGCTTGTAACTTCAATTATTTTTAGTCTGTACAAACACATATTTTTGAGTTAAGAAAATTATTCTTAAATTATTTTTGTAGTCGTTTTTAAATACTTTACTCCGAATATTTGAAATTTATCTGCCATTATTCGTTTCATACCATCAGCAATTCTTTCCCGATTTCAAGAATCGTAGACTCGAAATGTTCGTAAAAGAAATCTCTTTGACTTTAAAGCTAAAAATCATTTTACAAAATTTTGTTCATAAATGAAAAGCGAACCAAAAATTTTTAATTTTGAAAAAGGTCGACATTCGTTGCTTATAACTTCAATAATTCTTAACCTATACATATAATACATCATTGTAAAGAGCACATCAATACCTTGAATACAACATTTTGTTCACGAGATTTAAACGAATAACTGTAAAAGTGCCCAAAAACATGTTTTTGAAAAAATCTTGCAAATGATGCTTAAGAAAGAAAAAATTTTATTGTTTTCGAACTTTTCGACCCAAAATTACCCTAAAAACATTTTTATACGAAGCTTCACTCGATGACCCTTAGTGTTAAATTTTTTCACTCTTGCAAGAAGCAGCTCCCCCTAGCGGACAATTTCGAAGCTTTGGTTTCAATATTTTGCATTGCAAAAACTAAAAAATTCATTATATTTATATAGAATTCAGCTGGCATAAACTGTCATTAATCCAAATCAGGCCTTTATATTAATGTTCAAGTTTGGGAATTACATTTTCCAAAGGTCGTATTTTTTCTTTTTTTTGCTGGTTTATCATTAATTAAGTTTTTAAATGTATTTCTTTATTAAAAAAACAAGCTTATTTCCCTAGCTGTCATAATTTTTGAGCTAACGAAAGTTATTTTCACGTTGGCGCCCTCTACCGCCTAAAATATCAACTTCCGAGTATCGCTGCCATTAAACAAATCTTACCTTCGGACCGCACCTCATAGCTGCGGTGAAAAAATGTCGCCACAGACTGCAACAACTGCGATGGCTCAACAACAAGAGGAGCACCTTGCCGCTGAGATGCAAAAGAGCTGTCTACGTGCACTGTATCTGCCGATATTGCTCTATGGCGTACAGATCTGGGGAATTGCAGCCAAGTCCAATTACAAACGTGTACAGGTACTGCAGAATCGAGTACTACGCCAAATTACCAACTGTCCCTGGTACGTACGCGGTTCCACACTCCATAAGGACCTCAAAGTGCTTTCAATTGAAGAGCAGATTGGCAGACACACAAGCAGATACACCGAGAGGTTGCTGAGACACCGAAGCCAGCTCGCAAGAGGTCTACTCCCTGCAAGGCCTCTAAGGCGACTTAGACGGCAAGGTTTTGCCAAAACAATTGTAAGCCAGTAAGGCTACCTCCAATTAATTCCTCACACTATGTTTGAGGTTCGGCTCCATATATATTTGCTTTCTTGTGTTGTTAAAGTACTTAAATTTTATTGTACAGGTTCTACACTTAATAAAAAAAAAAAAAAAAAAAAAAATTAAACAAATAAATCGTCAATTATTTTTTTTTATTTTGTTCATCAAATACAACTTATAGAATGACAGGTAAATGCACTAAAAGATTTTTTTAAATGGCGGCAGACCGCAAGGGCAAAATGAATACCTGTTATTTTTGAGACTTTTTGTGTGATTATGAAAAAATTAGGCATGCTAGAGATGAGAACTTGAGCGGTAATTGAACTAGAAATAAGCAAAGGAGTAGCTATCGGCTCTGCCTTTATAAATATGCAAAGAGAAAGGAAAAACGAAGAGATGTAAAAAGAGTCAAAAAAACGAAAGAAGTGGGAAAAAATAAAGAAGATAGAAATAAGGTTATATTTATACAGTGGGCTACAATGAATTTAGGTTTGCGAGCAAGGCGAACAGAAGGCTTTGTTCTGCATAATTTTGCATGGTTTTTTTCTCCACTTTAAATGAAATAAAAACTAATGCGATAAACAGATGGGTTTATTCTATAAGGTTCAACATTTTCTGCAATAATGTTCAATATAATATTATTTTTCTTAATTTTGCTATAAATAGGTAATAATAGGTTAGGTTAGGTTAGGTTACACTGGCCGGCCACAACAGAGTGCAGCCTAGCATAGACATTTTGGTCCTTAGCTGTGCCAGATAGGTAATAATAATAATTAGATAAAAATGTTTAATAGCTAGATTTTAAACTCAAGAAGCCGAAGGCCCCAACGCCTCGCTCTCCTCTGTAAGCTATAAGTTTACTTAAAGTCTGTAAAATAATAAAAAAATAAAAAATGCAATATATTACAAGTAATTTTTTTAATGTATTATTATTTGCAATCCTTTATATGAGGTAATCAGCTAATTTCTTAGATGAAAAAGTAATGGCACGATTGATAGTGATCAATATTTAATTTTTTACTAATACTTTAATATAATAAAAATAAAAAATAATGGGTCTGTGCTTAATTTAATCATAAATAAATAATAGTTATAGTTTATCTTAAAAACTAAAAAATTACAATATGAAGATCTAGCAACGTAGGCCTTCGCCAAAGTCTAGTTTGTTAAATTTGCTATTAAACTATATATTTAAATTCACAAAACAAAAAGAGTAGAACAACATATTTATATTAGATTTATTATATTTATTTATTTTATTTTATTATTTTATTTATATATTTTATTGCACCTTTATATATCATATATGAAAAATATACATTACATTTTTTTAATTTCGCAAAAAATAAAGGAAATTATATTATATCAATAAAGGATTTTTCTAAAACCTGGATTCCGAATAAGATATTTTGTATTTTATTTGCTTTAAATTAAAACTTTCCTCTGCTTTTAAGTAATTTGTAAAATTTTCTAAAAAGTTTTTGAGGCAGAGATAATTAAAAACGAAGATTGTATATTATATTTGTTGTATAAAATAATTTATTTGCATAAAAACCGATTATTTGCATAAAAAAATAATGTTCACATGAGCTATTTAATGCTCTCCGAGATCTATCCACATATAAGATAACCTTTAAATGGATGGATGAACATGGCTTTATAAACATGCGAAGTTTGTAATATAATCGAACACAACTATACCTTGTATTCACGATTTCAGACAGCATCCAACATTCCTACGCATAAACGCTTTATGTGTTGGCTTTACCGGGTTTATTATCGGCTGACACTTTGCAACATGTTTGATGCGCTTGCAACAAAAACTGCCATATGCATTAATCATGTGGACTTATATACAATTTATTTAGCGCTACTTTTATGTAACTCATCATGATGAAAAGATGATGCTTTTACTGATGAAGTTGTTGTTAGTGGCTGTTGGATTTATCCGATGTGGCTGACCAGGCAGACACGCACACTAACACACACCCACACACCCATCAACATAATTAAAAACTCGTTAGATGAAAAGTTGTCAGAGCTCCATTGTCATCTGGTAAATTGACAGGAAAACATTTCGTGCAGCTTTAGTCCTGAGTGACTTGTCAACAGATTTCAACGTATCTCAACGTATCAAAAGTTTTTCTTTTATATTGCAACAGGACCTTAGCATAAATACAATACATTAATGAATTCGTTTAGCCTTAGGCCAAATTGAATTTCAATACTGTCTTTGACTTTAAGTAACTCAAATTGTATGAATATGAAAACAAACGCATATCATTACAGAATTGACAAAACCCAAAACACGCAAATAATAATAAAGGTCATAATAGCAATAATGATGGAAACGCAAAATCTAAGCTAAGAGGCTTTTCATACTGATGAGATGAAAGATGGCGGCGGCGGCAGCGGCTCGAACAAAGAAAAACAAAATCAAACTCAATTGCAAATTTTACGCAAATATTTTTTGGATACTCTTCAGGAGGGCATTTTAGTTTTGGAATAAATGAAAAAGTAGAAGGCATTATTATATTATATTATAGCAAAACGCTTAACTAATAAAATATAATAATAATAATAATAATAATAATAAAAAATAATGTTTGAAATAAATAAATAGTAATTAATTAAATTGTAAAAAAATTAGTTAACTTTTTTTAATTTTTCATTCTAAAATGTAATTTAATTTATTAAAAAATAAATAATGTATAAAATAATAATAAATTACTAAACCAAAATAATATTTTAATAAAAAAATTTTTTTACAATTATTTTCTGTTTTTTCTGTCCCAATTTTTTAATTTAATTTTTTTGCCAATATTTTTGGCATTTATTGTTTTTTACAATTAATTTTTTTTTTTGCAATTATAAGTTTTTTTTAAATTTATAATTTTGTTACTTAAAAAATTTAAGTTATAATTTGTTACAAAAAATTTAGAAATATTATTATTATTAATTTTTTTTTTATAAAATATATATTTGTAATTGTATTCAAGGGATAGAATAAACCTTCTTTTTTACTAAGAGTCCTAAATAAATAAAAAAAATAAATAAATAATCATTATCACCTTTAAAATATTATAGGAACAAGCTTTTACTCAAAATTATTTATTACTATCAATATTTATTATTCATTTTAAATTTTTTGATACTTCATACTTATACACAATTTTTTTTTCAATTAATGAAATTTTTAAAATTTTATTTTTTTTTAAATAAATTAAGATGACAGAATTTGACTCAAAAATTTTTAATTGTTTGGTGACAGCCTAAAAAAAAGGCCATTTTTGGGTATTAATAAAAAAAAAAACTAGTGAATCCATCTATTTAAAATTTTGAGGGTATATTTATACATGTTTTGAGAATACACAGTAAAATTTTTGAAATAAAATATTAAATATTTTTTGAAATGACACGCGATCTCCGGCGGCGCCAAAAAAAGGTCCTCCACTGCTGGAGTGATTGCAGCCTTCTTCGTTGATAAAACGTAAAAAAAAAATTCTCGTTAAACTAAATCATATTGTCTGTACGATGACCCTCGGGCAAACAAAAAAATCAAAAATTGACAAAATGGCGGCATGTTGAAAAAAAAGTTAAATTTTTCCCAAAATTTTGGTCGTTGTTGGCCTGCCAAAATTCGATTTTTGATCAGATCAAAAAACTGGAGGGTCATCGTATGGAGAACTATATAGAGGAGATGCAAAAAAATTTGATAGCGATCGGATCATTTGTCTCCGAGTAATCACTCCAGCAAATTCGAAAAATGCGTTTCGAGAAAAACGCGTTTAAGGGGCACACTTAGTGTGACAACCTAAAAAAATATAATTTTTGGGAATTAAAAAAAATAAAACTAGTGAATCCATTTATTTAAAATTTTGAGGGTATATTTATACACGTTTTGAGAATTCACAGCAAAATTTTTGAAATAAAATATTAAATATTTTTGAAATGACACGCGATCTCAGGTATATACCAACTATCTAAATGCCGAGCGGCTACTCTTTTAAATGGCTGTAACTCAAAAACTATTCAAGATATCGATTTAAAATTTTAGTATGTTATTTTTAAAGGTATAACCTATCGAAATATGGAAAAAAAATTAATTTTTTGAAAATTTCACACTAGGTATGCCCCCTTAAGTTTCGGTGTTTTTTAATGCCTATGAATTTTGTTAGACAATAAGGAAATTTACTAAATACTAATAATATAAAAAATATATAAATAAAGCAAAAAGTTTCCATTTAATAAGAAAAAGTTTTATAGCTTGGGTTTATTTTTATGTTCGCCTAAGAACTTATATAAATATTTAATTAAATAATATATAATTTCTTTATAGAATTCTCCGTCCACAATTTCATTATTTTCTGTCTTTCTTTTAGAAAAAGTTTTATAGCTTGGGTTGATTTCTATTTTTATCTCGCCCCCTCTGGCTAGCCATTTTTAAACTTGGCATGAATTCCATTTTTTATTTTTCTCCCCATTGAAATATTTAATTTAGATTCTTTTGCTTGTCTTTTAACGCAATTCATTTTTATTTTAAGTTGTCAGAGCCGCATACAGAGCCCCCAAGTTGTTCACAATTAAGCCTTTTAATCCTTTAAACCGCCTTAAGTCCTTTGCAGCACATTCTTAGCGTATATGCGCTTCGTCTAATCGATTTTTATATTCCCCACCCTTCGATGTCAACTTTAATGCAAGTTGTTTGGTGTGTAAATTTTTAGCTTGTCATTTGACGCATGCAAACACCCAAACAAAACAAAATGGCGTCATTGTATGCCAAGCAGCTGACTTCTAAAGTCAGTTGACAGACCTGTTCAATAGATATTTGTTAACATAATCCGCTTATGTGAGCAATTTGTGCGTAAATTGAATAATAATGTCAAGTATCAAGTCACTAACACTCAAGAACTGTCTACCAAAGATACGCGCAGACACAAGAAGCTTCGAAGTTGCTGCTATTAAACAATAACAAAAGGACAGCCTAAGGCTATTGTTGATAAAATTGCAAATGAAAATTGAGATTAAGTCAATGCTTATTGATTGCAGACTGAAAATGGTTATAGACATAACCTGTGGTCTTAGCTAAGGCTAAGAAACTGTTAAGCAACCAGGCACAGTGGTCAAAAATTAATGTCAAAGCTGCAAATTATCGTTACTATTTTCAAGCTATCGAAAAAAGTTCAGTTTAGTTAATTCGAACTTTATTCTTTCTATATACTATCTAAGATTCAAGGCCCTATGCTCCGCTGGGAGTCAAGGATAGACTATCTAAGACTCATAAGAGTCCCATCAAACTGCAACCACTGTGCATTGCTAACCTACATTACTAGAAGAAAGTAAACTTTAGCTTGCGCCCAAAAGTATGCAACACCTCAAACTATTTTTGCATGGTCTATGCGATTGGCTTTGTCAACACCTACACGCTGACGTAGTGCAAACATGTGTGTGTGAGCAAGTGAGAGAGCGCACCAAAGAGAGAGCAAACGTTTGTGTGCGTGCTTGTTTGAGCGTATGTGCGTGACTGCGTGCATGTGTGTGTGCGTGTGTGTGTATAAATGGCGTAAATGGCAAAGTTAAGAGCGTCTTGTTTTGACAAGCGCAACGAAAGGACAACACACGCACGAATACACACACCAACATTCAACACACACACGCATACATCCATTGTCTAGGCCCTTAACGAAGTTTGACTTTGCTTCACCTTTTGTTTTATTTTTTTTTTGCTTTGTTTTTTGCTTTTCTTTTAGTCTTTTCTTTTCTATTCTATTCTATGCTATTCTATCTTTTTTAGGCTTAATTGGAAAGCATGCTCACCTGTACGTGTTGGCATTAGCACAAAATCTATGGTTGCTCCCATGTGTGTGTGTGTGTGTGTGTGTGTGTGCGTATCTGTGTGCGGCTGTGCGTTAACATGTATTGTATGTGTTTGTGGTTTTAACAACAACTAGCAAAATGGCTGGCAAATTGTTTGCCAAAGTGTTGGACCCCTATGCTCAGCTGCGTTCTTGTCAGCCTTGAGGTTTTGTCGCCTTTATACCCTAAAAGGCTATAAAATGGTTGAAAAGGACATAATGGATTTTGGGCAAATGTTTGTGACAGTTTAAGACGGACGGAAAGGTTAGACTCATTACATATCAAAATGATTAGCTGCAGCAACGGTGGGGATTTGACCTAATTAAGAGTTGTGTCTATCACAGCAGTCATAATATTTATTGTGGGAACTTTTAGTGCAAATTAAAAGTTTTGATTTTGCAAAATAGAAAGCTAATAATAATTAGGCAAAAATAACCGAGTAATGAGCAAAGTTGACTGCGAGATATGACGGAATTGTCAGACTGACAGGTGTGAGCAAGAGCTGTCAGTTGTTTATAAATTTCATATAAACTAGATTCTGTTTCTAGTGAAAATTTGTTTTTACGAGTTTTAAAATATATTTTTCAGAGTAGAGCTGAAATGTTTCTTGGATGAAAGAGATCCAGAAAAAAAATCTATAAAGGCATTTTCTTATGTTGGTCGGTTAATTGCATTAAAATTATTTAAAAAGCCTCTCTATTGCCTTATGCTCGGACTCTCAGACAGACGAACTGGATCTATTCCAAGATTCATTTAACGTGACCGCTGTTTTAAAATCACAATGACTATTTGTATACGATAAATAGGAGGTCCATTGGAGTCCAAATTTCTGCAGGTACCAATAGAAGAAAGCAGCGTTCTCCATCAATGGCACGGGACAAGGCCTACACAAAACCTCAGCTGATCTTTAGATCTCGCCACCCGGTTGTATTTGACACAACGCCATACCAAACCGAAGTTTTACCTGCATTTTGGTGCTTGATACTTCCCAAGGGGCTTTCTGACGAGCCAGATCATTTGGGTCATACCTCTCTGATATTTTTTTCAGCTCTCTAGGGATTGGAATATCAACTGTATATACGGTAGATTGAAAATGGAGCCAGGACGTTTTCGTACAAGGGGCTTCATTTTCTCCCTTTCCACATGGGATGGAACAGACTTTCCGTTCAGCCAGCTCATCTGCGTATGAAAGAATTGTAGCTCCCTAATACAAATGGAGCAAGGACGTCTTCCTGTGGCACACTAGCTCTTATTAATATTTTTGTGGATGGGGCTTTATTTTCCTCCTTTCCACATAAAATGGAAGGGACTTTCTGATCAGTCAGGTCGTCTGCGTATAAAATATAAATAGCCCTGATTTTTTTTTCAGCTCTCTAGGGATATCAACCCTAGAGTGTAGACTGCAGACTGTATAAAAAAGGGGCAAGGACGCTTGCGTTCGACACGCCTACTCTCATTAGAGGTTTCAAGCAGGTTGAAAAACGGAGCTTGGAAGACTGTTTTGCAGTATTGCTTATCATCAAACAACTGTATTAAACGTCCTAGGGCTTTAGTCCAATATTTACAAAATTTAAATTTACCTATTAAAAACATTTTTTAGATGATGTTAAAAGATTTCCAAAAATATGTAGAAGTTTTTGAGACACTCCAGCGATTTCGATCAACTGAGGTGTCCTTCAGGAGTACGGCTTTCCTCTTCCCCCGCGCTGTTTCTACGCCCTTCTTCTTCTTTTACAATGTTTCTCCTTCGCCGAGGCTTCTTTTTCCCCGTTCTCGTTCCTTTCTAACACTTTTTGCTTTCCTTAATAAAATCTCGAAATAAATTAGAGGGAAAGAGCTCTAAAAAGATAGAAAGAGCTGCGACTGAATCTTAACTTAATTTTATTTTAAATAGATTGTATATTATTATATTATATTATTACTGTCGCGAAAATGCACAGCTCAATCTGAACATCACTAAGCGGCGGAAAGATTCCAATTCAGAAAAAAATTCTGTACATATTTTTGCGATTTGAATCAATTTTGGCATATAATCTAAAACAAATTTATTTTGTGAACATATTATTGAATTTCTTTGATTTTTTTATTTGGCGTTTTGAAATTTTTTAGAGCACTTAAGCAATGTGCCAAATTTCAACAAAATCGGTTGACTATATCATATAGCTCCCATAGGAAAGATCGGTCAAAAAATCGATTTTTTAACAAAATTTGTTGTATTTCGTTTGGTTTTTAAAATATTGCAACCAAATTTGGCACTTGTAAGTTTTTTATTGTTCTTAAGCATTATACCAAATTTGGTTACGATATCTTCATGAACAAACGAATTACCCATCTAAAACATTTTTTTTTGTCGATGAAAATTGAATTTTCTTGTTTACAATAAGCGTTGTAACTTAAGCATTTATCGACCGATTTTAATAAACCATAACTTTTCTTACTCGGAATTAATATTTCTTTAAGATTAAATGTAAAAAAGTAAAGGTGTTTTAACAAAATGTTATATAAAAATGACTTCAAAGTGTGAAAATCGAATAAAAATAGTGTAAATCTTAGATAACTTTTAAAAAATCTCGTAGTTGCTTTGTATAAAGTAGAAACAAGTATATATCATCTTAAAGCTTGAATCTTCTTCTTTCCAAAGCCGTAAAGCAATCGAAAATCGGTTGAAAAATGGCGACGTTGTGATAGTGGGAGTGATCGCAGTACCCGAAAAACGGTTTTTAAGCGATAACTTCCGATTTTGGGGGTGTTAGACAATTTTGAAAAACACTATCGTGATCTACTCGTCAAGACCTACAACGTACACTAGGTCGCTTGAAAAGTTCTAAATCACTGTTGGACAGTGTTATCTATTAAAGGAATAAAAGAAGAATAAGAAATTAATTAATAACAATAATATTTATTCTCGAGTTTCCAAGTTTATTCTATTATAAGCATCCGTTTAGAGTGTATTGCATATTCACCCAACTAATACAGACAACCTTGTTTCTAACGACACATATGTACGTATTTATATTAACCTTTTATACATATATACCCCAGAATATACTATATACCAACCAGTATGCTGCCTCAAGTGCCGTCCATACTAATTATAGTAAATGGTTACTAAACACTTTCCGGCTTTCATTTTGTTTTGCTTTAGTGCAAGACATTAACATAAATATACATGTTAGAAGCATACTAATATGAGTTTGTCTGTCTGTGTGTGAGTGTGTGTGTGTGCGTGTTTTTACACAAGTGTGTACACATGTTAATAATAGTAATAATAATAATATGTGTAACGTACTGTAATAAAGTGTTGCAAAGGACACGTGACCAACAGATTTGTGGCAGCTTAAAGAGATTTGTGCAGGAATTATATGATTAATTTTGACGCCAGCTGCTGACAAGGAGTTACATAAGACTAAGACTTACTGCCACTTGAGTTACCATCTATATAAATTTAATTTTCATCATTGTTTGCTCATTAAATGCCAACCAATATGCAATTAAGTTTATGGCAAATCTACAAGTAATTCCTTAGAGCCAAACCAATTGAATGTTTGATTAAAATGTGCGCTCAAATGATATGCAAATAAGCAAAAGGGCAGCTCCGGAGCAATTACAAAGCTAATTAAATGAAATCAGAGAGGCGTAAACACAAATACCGGGGTCAAATCCTTTGCAGTGACTACTCCCACAAATCGAACTAGACCAAAGCGAGTATGCTTTGGGTTACCCGCTCCAGTCAAGCTAAACCAATCAAGCAAACACTTTTCCTTGTGCGCCTTTGAGTATTGGTTGAAGTTGAATCATGTCCAGCCATGTCGAAGATGTTTACAGCAGCTGTCTATCGCATTCGCTCGCTATCGCACTCAATAACACTATCTCGCTCTTAGTAAGTTATGGCGCATAAAAGTCAGCATCAATGATAAACGAGCTGAGTATTTTGCATACATTGGAGCTGCCAACAGCAAAAAATGAGAGCAGTCGTTGCTGTAGCCGACAATGGAATACACTGCAAGGATATTTCGCTAAAGATTTTCATATCATACTTATTTTGGATTATTAGAGTCACAGGAGATGGTATTATTTATTATGCATAGTTTTTGAATTTTTTTTTCCGGTTTTGAATACTTTTGCTCCGCAATCGAAACATGAGATACTGATTCGACTTCTCAAAGTAAAAAAAAGTCTAAATTTTGATGCTTATATCTTCCATACCGACTTAGCAATCAGTTCAATCGAGAGGAGAGCCCTAGATGAGATACAAACTGGATTAAATATTTTTCTTTCGGTCTTAAATAGTTTTTCTCAATAATAGAAACATTCAATATTGATTAGACTTCTTACAGTAAAAAAAATGTATATTTTATATAGTCCATACCCGACTTTGCAACAGTTCAATCGAGAGGACAGACCTAGATTAGATGCAGACTTAATCAGCACAGCTAGCCTATGGTTGTTCAAGCATATCTTCAATTCTTAGAATTTTGGAAGATTTCTAAGAATTCCCTTTGGGTATTGACTGGATATAAATTAAGAAGGTTAGGTAGGCAGCTCGACTGAGAGATTAACAAGATGTATACTGAATTAATTTGATCGGATAAAACTGATTAAAATACTTTATCGCTAAAATTACCAGAGTCAAGTCCAGTATGGGCAAGAATTCTCCTATGGTAATGATTGGTTAGGTAAGCAGCGCGGGTCTGGACAAGATCAATTGCCAGGCAGAGTAGTTCATTGTATGTAAGAAGGTCCGACAAGAGGCATGGTTGAAAAAGTGGGATTCCCCACGGACCCGGAGTTTTTTCAGGGGCCTGGTGTAATTACTGAAGTATTGTCATTGGATGTTCTCTCTGCGGCCCTGATTTATTAAGAATGAAAGAAAAAAGCGGATGTACAAAAATAAGTGGGGGGTGGTTCATAGTTTGATAGAATATCTGGTTATTCAAGGCCGTCATCAACTATAGAGAGAGACATGTACGCTATGGTTAAGAATTCTCTAACAGTATTCTAATGATAATGAAAACTCTGACGGAGATCAATCTCAAAACAGTGATGTTTATTGCTAGTGCTTTAGGAAATCAAAAAAAAAGAAAATTAAAGGTTGCGGGAAGAGGAGAATTGGAGGTTGTGGAATACTTGGAAAAAATAACTCGAGATCATCCTCTCCTATGGAGAGAGGGAGACAGGTCCGCCGCTATGGAAAAAAATTTCTTAGGGTATCCTCATGATAATGAGGATAGGATATTACTCTGACCGAGATCAATTCCAAAAAAGTGTGTTTTAGAAAATCAAAAAGGAAGAAAATGAAAGAATACGGAAAGGAGCACATTATAGTTTGGTGGACTATCTAGCTTTCCTTTTTTATAACCAGAAATGAATGAATTCCCGATCCGCTATGGTTAGATTAGCTTAGGTTTTTGAATAAGGGCTTTCCCAAAAGTGCACGGCAGTCTCATAGCTGACTCACGAAATACCTTAACTGAATTTAAAGCATTTTACAGTTTGAGATTAACGAGCAGTCCTCTGAACAAATACTTACAAAATGCGATAATCTGGGCATTCGATTCTACCCCTGTATAACCAACCTAAATAATTAAATTTCTTTCAGGAATTAGACTAGCACTGTATCATAAGGGCTCGTACGCAGCACAGCTTTCACAACAATGTTTGAATTAGGTAGCGAACGGATTTATTTTGATTCGATACTTTTAGCATAATAAAACATTCCTAGGAGTGCTCGGGTGTTTGTAGAGAAACTGAGATAGTTGTTATCAGCAGTCCAGTTCCTCAATTCCTACTCTCACCTCCCAGTAGTACGCCCTGTTAACCTGAGCAACCGCATTGACGATGAGGTAAACAGAGAGGAAGCTTCATCTATTCGTCAGGTTAGGGGCGGGCTATTATCATAGATTACATGGTTATCTATTGGGTGGAGCTTACCAGATCTTCTTTAGACTTGTAACTTATAGAAGTTCTTCATTTTACTCGAACTATTTGCAAATTGACATTTAAAACATGACATCGAATTTGGAGGTGCCAAAATCATATCTATGTCCACCCCGGGTTAAGAGAAATTGAGAGAGAGAAGTGCTCTAAATAATATTTTAAAAAGATTTAACTATTAGTATGAGTTATGTGCTTTTTTTGGAATATTTCGTAACTTTAAGCAGTCTTCGGAAGTAAAACGTTAATCTGACGAACGGACAGACTGGCGGACATACCAACTGCATCCCAACTCGATGCTTCCAGCACTTCTGCTCTGCCACACCTCCATTGGCATTGCATACATCTTCTGAATTTATAATACCCTAGCACCTATGGCTACAGAGTATACCATGTCATCTACATTGCCAACGAGTTCGACAACGTAACAACCAGAACAACGAAAAATGGAAAACAATTTTGCATTTTTGGCCTCTTGGGAAGCTGGCAGAGATTTCACAACATATCCACATACCGCTGCATGCATCGTCTGGAACAGTTGTGCCCACAAGAAATACATATTCAATTTGTACAGTGACAAGGATAAGCCACCGCACGAAAGGATAACAACCTGGTTGACACATGAGCGGCAAGAAGCAGCATGCAGCTTTTGCTAGCCAATATGCCTGTCCTGCTTTGTTCCGTCCTGGTTTGGCCAAGGCAAGCCATGTGAAACAATGCAAAAGAAAAATCACATACGTAAAAGGAAATTGGTGAAAAATATTTATGCCAAGGCTTGCATACTAATCAGCTATAAAGGAAGCGGTTGTAGTTTGAGAAGTACCTTGTGCTAGCAGAGCTCCAACTAGCAGAGTTGGCGACACTTCAAGTTGCTGGTTTTTCCAGGGCAGCTGCAGCGATTCTTACTGCTATTGAGTTGAACAAAGTGCTAGTTTTTAAGAGAAAACTTTAAAGTTGACTTTTCTTATAAAAACACAAGGACACACTTGAAGAGTTCCTTTGACATTCTTTACATATTCTTAAATGTTTTTCTTATGGTTAAGCCTTGGTACTTCCAGGAAGAGAGAGAGATTTTGTGAATCAACTGAACTGTTTTGAATAATTCAACCCAAAGAGTGGGGGTTAAATTAGGTTGTAGCGGTTGACCCCTGAGGGAGTACCGCAAAAACTAGATAGTCCTTAATGGAAGAGTGGTGATTGTGTTAATGTGTTCTATTTAATCAGGGGCTAAGCCGAGAAGGTAAGAGCAGAGGGGTTTAGCATTTAATTGAAAAGGGGAATCAATCCTCCCTTCGAGTCCCCTTCTTCAATGATGATGACAACTATATATATAGTTGGGGACCCCCTTTTTTTTAAGATATATACCAAGAGAGGTCTGAGTTTTAAAGAATTACATGGATGAGGCACTCAGAATCCTCTAGGTCGATGCTGATACGCAAAAAAAATATATATAAATATAAAGATCATCCATCCCGAAAGCAACGTGTAAGAATCCTCTTAAGAATGGAGGTCAGAAAAGGAAGAAATATTATAATACAAAGACCATCCATGCCGAAGGTAGCGCAGAGGTTGAAGAGCGGGCACTCAGGGAGCAGAATCCTCTAGCTCAATGGTGGTAACGAATAAATTATATACTAAAATTCAAAGACCATCCTTGCCGAAGTTAGCGTGGAGATTGGCGTGCAAGCTTACAGGGGTCGGAACCCCTAGCTCAATGGTGGTAAGGAAAAGAAGCTATATTTAAACACACAGGCCATCCTTGCCAAAGGAAGTGTGGAGATTGGCATGCAAGCATGAAAGAGGCGGAACCCTTACCTCAATGATAGTAAAAAAAAGAAGATATATGTATTTAAACTCACAGACCATCCTTGCCGAAGGTAACGCGGAGGTTAGAAGCATGCAGGAAGCGGAGCCATTTCAAAACCTCCAGCTCAATGGTGGTAAGGAAAAGAAGATATGTTTAAATATGAAGACCATTCATGTCGAAGCTTCACGTGCTAGCATGCAGGGAACGGAGCAAGCTGTACTCGACTATAGAGTATAGTTTTATTTCTTAAGAAGATTCCTTTGAAAGTTCATCCATCGTCAACTCTTTTCAGTAAACGTCTTTAAAGCAAATAAATTATTTTGACTGCTTTCGAAAATACTCTTTTTTTTCGTCACTCCAACTTTAAAGGTCACCTTTTTGGAAAAAAATATTAAAACCGGACAAGTAGATAAAATAAGGATAAGACTATCAAAAGAAAAAATTTATCAATTGTGGTCCCCTCACAATGTTCCACTTTCTGGCAAATTAAGTATGGAAACCCCTGTGAGTCTGATTAAGAACAAAATGTTGACTTTTTAGCCTACTCCAATATCTAGTAAACTATTTTCCTTAAAAATGCTTACAATACCCAAAGTGTCAATTCCAATTCAGCTGCAAATAAGTAATCCCTCTTTTTGGGAAAAGTGCATGCAGAATAGTCCACCCTTAAGCAACTCTTAGTCATAAAACAAGTCACTGGTTCCGGAGCATCACACAACCACTTTACCAAATGAACTAGCTAGTTCGAACTGCAGCCATATCTCGAGTCTACATCTAAAAGTAAGCCCAGCGGGGCCGGCCCAAGTCATCAGTTGCAACTTGCTTGTGTTCTTGGGCTTGTCTGATTGTGCCACAACCCAAATAAAAAGAAAAAGTCTAAAACACATGCAGCCACATATGTGTGTCAAGTCTTATGGCCCAAACTTGTCTTACAACTTGTCCAAAATCATTCGATTTGCGGCATAGTTAAACGAATCGGGTCAAACTTAATATATAAGGTTAAATCGCGCTGGTTGCAACAACTTCGAGCACTTCGATTGTTGTCTTTTAAATTGTTTATGCAATTACCGGCTACTTGCACCAAAGTTGCACAGATAAAATTCAATTAGTTGTACTACGTGGAACGAGGAGCAGCGACGATGAAAATCTTAGACAAGAAATTTTATAACTTGGTTCAAACAGTTTCAAACTGCTTTACAAGTTTTATTGCTTTTCTAAGAAATTCAATTATAGCAATATTTCGTGGTTGTTGTTTAGTCTTAAATTACGAAGTTTGTGCCAAGTTTTAAGTAATACATAATAGATGAAGGTTAAATTTGTAGTATGCAGATTCCTAGTATTTTAATATATTATGTAGTGCTTTAATAGCTGTTGCCACCTCTTTGTCGCTTATATCCTTTTGACTGGCCACGTTCAGCGTAATGCTCTCATAAAAGGTCTCTGTTGAGTTGCTTCTGCTTCGCTTGTGCCTTTGTAATAGCAATGGGACTTAGGGCATTCTGTACCTGGACAAAGTACTTGACAGCATCAATAGTATTGACTTGTACTACAAGCCAAAGGGCGCGAAGCGTCGGTCTACTGGGAAAAAATAATATATTTTTTGTTCTGATTAACCACCAGACTGAAATGGAGTCGCTTTCAATAAAAGCAGAACTTTAGTTGTATCTCCCTTTGCTGCCTTCGTCGTCTGCTTTGGTTAACCGTTTGGTTACTTAAGGAATCAAGTGTTCCATGTATTGGATACATTTCTTGTCACAAATTTAAATAGGTTGCAGCACAGACCAACGCCATTTATGAAACCTCGCATGGTAAAGAACCTTTATTTCCTAGTCGAATCTATGTCTATTGCATAGCATAGTGCTGCGGAGAAATTGTGCAATTCTGTCGTATTTGGACGATGCAGATTTTTTTATATTATGTCTTCAATTGTCATCTTCCATCGAACTCGGTTTTGGGCAATATTTCTCAATTTGTTCTAGCTTAACCCCAACGATTACAATTCAGCTCCCGTAGATCTTCTCCAGGTGGTACGTGGTCCTCAAACTCTGCGTCCTGCTTACTAATGGGATTCCACCGATTTGCTTGCTGACTTTGCTATGTTGGAGATCTCTTAATCGATGTTTAATGCTGTTTTAAAGTTTGAAAAAAGGGATTTCTAGTTTTCTTCCATTCACGCCGTACTAAACTGACAAATTTTGGACTAAATTCCACAAGTACAGTACATTTTTTGTAATGCTAACCCGTATAAAATTTGCATAAAATATTTTACCAATCTAATCTACTAGGTGGGGTGAAAAGAAACCTCCTTGACCGTCAGAATGCATGCTACTGCAAAAAGGTTTTGGCGCCTTGAAGTCCACGCCCTCCGATGCGGCTACAGAGGGCAATGTCAAAAAAATACATGAAATGTTTGGCGAGCTTAGTACTGAGAGCACACGCCATATTTTGGGCAATATCCTGCAAAGGTATCCTGTCGCTGAGTGCCCCACGAGCATCTTGATCAAAAACACGAACGCGCGAGCACTTCGAAGGAGTGTTTGGACTTGCTGATGAGGAATCAGCGGACTTTTGGCGTCGATTGGTAACTGTTTATAAAACCACTATTACACACCAGAAAACAGAATGAGTGCTCGGCAATGGACTGAAGCCGGTACGAGTGCTCCGAAGCGTCCGAGGGAGGCTTCATGGGTCGGAAAGGTTATTGTGTCGGTTTTCTGGGATTGTCATGACATAATCTTCGTGGACTACCTCGAAAAAGAAAAAGCCATCAATACCAAGTATTACTATGCATTATTAAAGCGATTGAAGTCCGAAATTGTTGCTGAACGGCCTCACATGAAGCGAAAAAAATTTTTGATTTTGGAAGACAATACGCCGGAGCACAAGACCACCGCTCCAATTGCTGTCGCATCCACCGTATTCGACCGATTTGGCTCCCTCGCACTATTATCTCTTCCCAAACCTCAAAAGATGTCTCATCAATAAAAATTTAGCTCACGCGAGGAAGTCATCGCAACGAAGTTGGAAAGTCGTTGGAATAAGTGTATCGAGCTAGAAGGGGACTATATTGAATAAAAAAAACTGTTGCCTGTAAAGTCGGTTTTACGGGCGAAGATTTTACGTGACAACGTCTTTTTCTCGGTAGAATATTTATTGATATGAATATTATTAAATTGCACAATAATAATTCCTATTTGAGTGATTTTGTTGAGGATAGGACGATGATAGGAGAAATAGGAAATGAAAGGAAGTGTTTCTGCTGTAATGTGTCTTGCGAAAGTCAAGTCGATGGTTGTTTCTTTTAACGTAGTTGACTTAGAAACGTTTGATACGCAATCAAGATTATACGTATATTTCATGAAATTATGAAACGAGTTGTCAGACTTTACGTTTTCGTATCTCTTAATAAAATAAAAGTTTCTCGGCAGTAGATAATAAATAAAAAGGTATAAACGAATGGTTTGACAGAAGAAAGGCGAACTATGCTTGTTAGCATGCAAACAAAATAACAAAATTTTGTGTTGCAGTGCGAGTTTCTATTTGTGCATTATTTTTTCCGCAGTTGTAATGCAGATTTTCGGCAGATCACTGCTTTTCTATTTGCCTCCGCTTACAATTCCTCAAACGAAACGCAGCGCTTGTAATCAATTACGTTTTCTGCGGAGGTAATGCAGTATTTCGGCAGACCGCAGAGGCTATGCGCCGCTGGGGTTAATCAGTTGCGCTCACTCAAACCTAAAAATAGCCACCGCTGTGAGCAGTGCCGGTTTGGTGCTGAGCGCTAAGCGGTGCGGCTGACGCTGTGCGTTGCTTGTTGCTGCGATTCACAAAAAGTCGCTGGTTCGTTTATAGGTAAGAGCAGAGCGCAAACCAAAAATAAAAATGCCACTTATCGTTACGATTATTTATCGTTACGGTATCGTTATACTTTTTCAATGGTGCCACCCATACAAACCTAATTTAAGACGTTGTCACGTCAATAAAAAAAACATTAAAAAAAAATAAAATTGCTTTCCCAAGGACGTTACTTTTCACCCCACCTAATACCTTTTTTCCGTAAAATGACTGTCCAAGTAGGGTCACATAGCGTATACGCTATTTTATTTAGAAGTTGCAAAGCTTTTGTCCGCGCTCTTGAAATTTAACAAAAAATGGCGGACGTAAAGTCCGGGCTCGGACGACTTTAGGATACCCTGTACCACTAGCTTGTAATAAAGTCCGATTTCTTCACAAAAAACCAAAAACAGAAGAATTTTAAGCAAAAAATTTTTTTTTAGATCGTTCCTATGGGAGCTATATGATATAGTCAACCGATTTCAATAAAATTTGACACAGTGCTTAAATACCTTAAAAAAAGATATGAATGCCAAATTTATTTCAAATATCTTTACAAACAAACAAAACACATCGAATTTTGTATAAAAACGTGTTTTTGGACCGATTGGTCCTATGGGAGCTATATGATGTAGTCAAACGATTTGGATTAAAATTAGTACAGTGCTTAGGAACTATAAAATACTCACGAATGTCAAATTTGGTCCCAATATCTTAACAAACAAACGAAACACAACAAATTTTGTTAAAAAATCGATTTTTTGGAATATCGGACCTATGGGAGCTATATGATATAGTCAACCGATTTTGTTCAAATTTGGCACATTGCTTAAGTGGTCTAAAAATTAATATGAGCTATATGATATAGTCAACTGATTTCGATCAAATTCGGTACAGTGATTGAGAATATAAAAAACTTTCGAATACCAAATTTGGTTACGATATCTTCATAAACAAACGAATTATTCATCTAAAACGCTTTTTTTTGTCGAGGTCGTCTCAAACACCCCCATGGGAGCTATATAATTTATCCCCGATATCAAAAAAATAAAATAAACTTGCCTCCTATGGAATAATATGTGATCTAATGTGAAAGTTTGGTAACTCTAGCTCTTACCATCTCTGAGATCTAGGCGTTCACACGGACGGACAGACGGACAGACAGACAGACGGACATGGGTATATCGACTTCTCTATTCACCCTGATCATATTTTAGGTAACTTTGGGGTGTGTCCGACGTCTCCTTCTATATGTTACATACATTTTCGGCTTGCACAAACTTAATATACCCTTGGTGCCATACGGTACAGGGTATAAAAAGAGTGTATTCATACATAGTTTCAAATAAACTAACTCCCCAAATAGACCATATTGCGTATACACAAATTTATTTATTTGGATGCTTCATAACTTTAGTCTGCACTTTTAATATTTAATAAAAGAATGTATTTTTTTATACAGTTTCACAAAAACTTACTCTGCAATCAGACTATATTGCGTATACGCAATTTTTTTAATTAATTTATTTCATAACTTTTGTCTGCGCCTTTGAAATTTAGCAGAAAAAAGTGTGTTCATATATATTTAGTTTCACATAAACTTGCTCTCCAAATTGCGTATACGTAATATTATTAAAATTATGCATAATTTTTGTCTGCGCTAAATTTCTCTTAAAATTATTTTAGAAAAGTTTTTTTTATGCATAGTTACATAATTTATATTTCTTAGAAATTGATATTTAAAAGAAGAAAATAATTTCTTACATATCATAAAAGCAAGCTGATGCAATCATGTGGATACTTTGAGATTTACTGTCACCCAGAATAATCTTGCAATATATTTGCACAGTAAAATTAACTATAACAAACCTCGTGACCATAACACCTCTGCAATATTTCACTGCATTTTCATTGTATTAAAATCTGTTTCTGTATTATATCATTTTAGTATATTTCCCACGCATATTATATAAGACTTTTCATTTAAACCGGCCTTTATTTATATTCGCCCTTAAGCGACATTTATGTTCTAGTTTATTATTACACAAGGCATTGCCCAGCTATTTCATTGTTGTATATATACCTATATACATACATACATACACTATATAGTATATATGTATAAACTCATATATATTAAATAAACCGAATTTATTTGCTAAATACTTGGCTAGCACATGCACAAACACAAAACAACAATAACACACACACACAGACACAATAATAACACAGATACTCACACACACATACACACACTCAAACTCACACACCCATGATGTGTGTCTGTTGCTTTTATAAGCATTGGCAAAAACAATTTAAACTTTCATTACTGACAGCACACATCTTTCTTTTGTCTCGCTCTTAGACAATGCTACAATGGCTTTACTTTCGCTCGCTCGCTCTCTTTCACACTTGATGAAGGCGTCCATTTTGGAGGACACTCTGTCATGACACTCATTCATAAAGTGTATGATGCTCATCTGTGTGTGAGTTTCTGTGTGTGTGAGTGTGCTTGTCTGCGTGTAGAGTAATTTTCCAGCTGCTTCTTGAAATATGCCGCAATTCCGCTCTGAGTACCCAGTGAGAAAAATGGACAAACGCGGCGTTTGGTGTATCGTGAGAATTTTGTTTGTTTTAAAATGTCAAAAGGTCAGGGGGGTCTTGACAAAGCCACATTTCTTTACTGGATAGGGGGTGTGGGCTTTTGTTATGAGGTCAGTGGGATTTTTTTCTCCTTTTATTTGTAAATTTTAAGGCTTACTTAAACAAAGTACAATTTTTTTTTAAAGAAAATATAGACAAATGGTGAAAATCACTCCTTTTAAAATATTTTTATTTTTTCTTTAAGAATTTGCTTAATTTTTAGAAATTAATGTAAAAATATATAGCCTGAAGGCTTTGTTGCTCTGGCTTCATTCTTTATTTTTTAGAATTAAATTCTAATTTATAAATAAATAAAAAAAAATAAAAAAATAAAAAAAAAATATGTAAAAATAATATAAAAGAAAGTAAACAAAATGTTTTAAAATTTTAAAGAATTTATTTTTAAATAAAACATCATGGGAAAAGTTTTTCTTCGCCTTACCAAGAAATGCTTATTTGGCATGTCTGCAAAAGGCACAAGTTCATTTTCAAATTAAAAATAAATTTAATAATAGAATATCATATCGTAAAGCTAAGCAGGTAATTTTCTGGCTTACAATAATTTTTCTATAGTTCTGCATCGAAAAAACATTTTCTCAAAAATTTACTCTACAATCATTTATACAATATTTTTTCCAAAATGTTTACGATTAAGCTTAACAACCTGTAATCTTCCCAATTATTTTGACAGCAATTAAAGTAGAATAAATATTCAAGTTTTGCAAAGTTATTCAAAATATCAAATTTTATAATTATTTTTTTCCTTCAAGACGCTAACTATTTTACCAACAAATTAAGGTTGGTTTAAGAAAAAAAGAAAACTGAGAAAAATCATTGTTGCAGCATCTTGTGAGATCTCCAAACTATTTTACCAAAAAATTAAAGATAGTTTAAAAAAAATTAAAAAATAATAATAGCATCGCATTCTAAAAAAGTATTCATATAAAAAGTAAGGTACAAATTTCAGAAATGGGCCAAAATTTTACTTTATCTAACTAAAAACATATTAAAGTTGTCTAAATGTTTTATAACAATTATAACAGAAATATAAGGACACGATGTAGAAAAATCAGAACTAAAGATTACAAAAAAATTTATCAATTCAATTTAATTTATGTCATTTTCATTTTATTATTCAAAGCATACGCTATTTATATTTATGCATATTTCCTAAGAGATCTACCCAAAGGTCCTTTTTCTGTTATTGTTTTATAACTAATTGTTAAATATAAATTTTAATGAAAAAATTTAGAAAGAAGAAAAACCCATACTGTTTCGGACAAAATTTAAAACTTTGTTTATCTAAGTTAACTTAACAAATAACTAATTTTTATGTTATAAGTATCATCATCTATAATAAAAATTAAGAGACAGGCATTTCGATATTTGCTTCATTGTGAAGATCTATAATGTGAAAGCTTAAAAATTATTTTTAAATATTTGTTTTAGGTAATTTGTATTTTCTTAATTTGGCTCTTAGCCACATAGGAGCACAATGGGGATCTATACAAAGTTTCTGCTTAGAATATGGATCTGAACAATTATAAATTATTTTCATGGACAACCGTGATTTCCTACTGATGATAGCGTATATAGGATTCTAGTCAAAGGGTTTATGTGTACCTTAAATGATACTCAAAGACTAATTTTGAGTCTAAAACAATTCTTAGGTAGCAAACCTCAAAAAATTAAAGTCTTATTAAATTTTACATTAAATTAAAAAATTATACGTCTACCTTAATACCTTGGAGCATTTCAAAATATTTGTTTTTATATTTTAACCAAATTCATACACAGTACAGTCTTTGAAAAGTTCATTCCCTTAAAGGCAAGTTTTCTGTTATTCTCCGTCAGCGCCACTCAAAAATAAGCTCCAGAACAATTGCACTTTTGCATTGTTAAAATCGTAGCCTGCTTCAAAGTAAAAAACATGTCAGCGCCTTAAAAGCTTAAAATGCTTTTTTAGCGCAGTAAAAACCAAACGTTGCATACAAAGCAGATTAAAATCTTTAATTGGTAAACGGCTTTAAAAACGTTCTACCTACGCCAAAATAGTATAAAAGTAAGCTTATATGTAAATGCAATTTGAATTTGTTAAAAACTACGCTCGTTTCAAAAGTGAGTCTTACTTTTTAGTGCATTTTGTGTACTTTGAGTTGTAAGCTGCTTTAAAAACCGCCGTGTATTGCCGTGCAAAAGTACTAAGCAATGTAACCGCAACTTTCTATCAAATCGATTTCCGCTTCAAAGTAAGCCACATGGCTGTGCCAAATTTCCTACTGGGTGGTTAACGCCCGCTCACTCGCTCGCTCGTTCTCTTTATCTTTTCTGCTTTACTCCTTCAGTGACTTTTGCGGTTACGGTTTTTTGGTTGCGGTTTCTGCTGCTCAATTTTTCGTCTGCTTGTAGTTTTTCAAGTGGACTAGGCGTGCTCTCCTCTCCTCTCCTCCTGCTCTTCTTCTTTAGCTACTCTTCCTGTTGCCATTGAGAGCAATTTTTCGCACGTCGCACAGTGGCTCGGCAGCCGCAAAAGCGTTGCAAAAATCAAAATTTTGATGTAATCGTTTTATTAAACCAATACATGTATCTTATTTAGAATTTTCCAAGGATCACGAATATATAAATTTTATTCAATTCGGCAGAATAGCTTAGTTCCTACATCCGCTCAAAGATGAGTATATTTACAACTAAAAAAAAATCTTAATTTTTGGAAAAAAATTTAATGTTTAAAGTTGTTTTGTAAAAAAACAATGCAGCCAATTGCTATTTTTTTAATTTCTATAAAAAGGTATATAAAATTTAAACATAAACGAAAAAAAAACAGTTTCAATCTTTTCTAGTTTTTTTATTATTTCCGTTTGCCTGAACCACTATATTTGGGCCACTTTTTCAACTTTGGAAGAAAATAAAAAAAAACCCAATTTTATGTATTTTTGTGTTTTAACGTAAATATGTTTGTTATTAATCTATTTACCTACTCTAAAAAGATTAATTGCGTGCATTTGCGTGTTTGGCTGTAAGACCAGTAAAAGCCTGGAAACCCAACTACAAAATATACTGCCGCAGGTATAAGAAGAAGAATATGCACTAGATGCAGGCACTAAATTGAGAGTTGTTTGCTTATATTTCGACTTTACAAAAAAATAGCCTACCTGTTACATTTGAAAAAAAGGGTTAATCAATCCTTTTTTTGTATTTCCAGGTAGTTGTAAAACATATAATATAATTTAATTTGTACCTGTTACTTTTTCCTGGATAAAGGCTTAATATTTGTATATATTTGCCTGAATACATCAGAAACATAACAATTTTGTTTTGACTTTAAAAGAACACACATTGCAGTAAAAAGTATTTTTAAATATAATTCGCAAGCAGTGATTTTATAAGTGTAACGATGTCTTTGGAAAACGTAAAATTATTTGAGTTGTTCAGAAACTCCATAACTTCGAAGGAGTTCGTTTCGGCAATCGTGAAAGAACTTAACGTTGAGGAAGCAAATATAGATAAGTTTGATGATTTAAAAGCCAAACTTTCTCTTATTTACGCCCAAATAAAAGCAAAGTGGCAAAATTGTAGTCGCTCCAAAGGAAATTTTGTTAGGAGACACGAAAACTGGCTAAAAGGGTTTACGCTTATTGAAATTTTGCCAGAAAAACCTCAAACGTCTACGCACCGAAAGAGAGGAAGACCTGCCAAATGTTTGGACGAGTGCTCAAATTTTACTCGAAAGAGAAAACTTGCCGATGCCACTGCCGATATATCCACGGATCATCTATCGGAGGCTCTATCATTAAAGTACAGGAAGGATGATGAAAATATAAGGTCGCATATAACAAAGGTGGTTGCTGATGCAAGCCCTTTGCGACTTAATAGGATAAAGGAAAGCATCCCCACACCGCCAAATTCCCTACCTATGGACTACAGCGCTGAAGAGGCTTTGGCATTGTTTATGGAGTTGAATCTGTCCAAGGGAAAATATACTATATTGCGGGATTCGCTAATTCGGCACAATGTCAGTATTCTTCCTGCATACCACAAAATTGGATCGGCTAAACTGAACGCAGTACCACAACCAACGATAGTGACGGAAGTCTCAGCAGAGGTCCAACTTCAAGACCTCATGGATCATACTGCAAAACGCCTCATTGAAAGTTTTTCTGAAAATGAGATGGAGACTCTTCCAGAGAACCTCACACTATTTAGCAAATGGGGCTGCGATGGATCTTCTGGCCAAAGTGCTTACAAGCAAAGAATAGCCACAGATGATGAAGGTATTACAGATGCAAACATGTTTATGGCGTCTGTTGTCCCCCTACGACTAAAAAGTGAAACACTGGAACATTGGAAAAATCCGCGCCCTTCATCTGTTCACTATTGTCGCCCGATATTGTTTAAATACGCCAAAGAATCTTCGGAATTAATCAGGTCTACAGTAACCGACATTAGGAAGCAGATTGAAGATATAAGGCCTGCATTAATTCAAATCAAGGAAGGAACAACCATTGCTGTGAAATATGAATTTTTTCTAACAATGGTAGACGGTAAGGTTCTTAACGAATTGACAAACACTAAATCAACTTTGACATGTGCTTTTTGTAAAAAAACACAAAAGGATTTTCAAAATTTGGATAATTCTTTTATTGAAGAGGAAAATCTGGAATTTGGTATTTCTCCATTGCATGCCAGAATTAGATGCATGGAGTTTATTTTAAAACTTGCATATACTCTTCCGCAAGTTCACGATTCATTTAAGGACAACACTCCAGATAAAGAAAAACAAAGTTTCAGGAAAAAAAAATACAAGAAGATTTTAATAAGAAACTTGGACTGAAAGTCGATTGCCCCAAATATGGATATGGTAATACAACTGATGGAAACTCATCCCGCAAGTTCTTTGAAGAACACAAAACTTCGTCAGAAATAACTGGAGTGGATGAAGATATCATTAAAAGATTGGGTACTATTTTTAATATTCTGAACTGTAAGGAAAAAATTAACGGCAGTAAATTTGGTGAATATGCGACTAAGACTGCAGAGCTGCTACTGGAAAAATATCCGGGAAAGAAACTAACTCCCACACTTCACAAAATTTTGGCACATGGCCAATCTATAATAGAATATCATTGCCTACCCATTGGGGAGATGTCAGAAGAAGCCCAGGAATCAAGAAACAAGGATTATAAAAAATTCAGAGCCATTAATACTTGTAAAATATCGAGATCAAGGGAAAACCAGGACCTTTTTAATATGTTGGCGGCCACATCAGATCCACTGGTTGCATCCCTTAGATATGTGCGATCCAACACTGAATTGCCAAGTAGTTATTCAAAAGAAATGTTAAGTCTTTTAGATATCCCCTCAAATGTAAATGTTGATGATTATTTTACAAAATATGCTGATATGCGAACAAATATATAATTAAAATTTTCTTCATAAATATGGCGAATATTACAGCAATAAAATCCAACTTCAACAACATATTGCGCAGCTCTCAGACATCGTATCATCACATATGAGTACTTATTTTAAAGCCTGAACATATTCCTTGTAACTACAATTTATTTCATTAAAATATCTTAATTGGATTAGAAAATATGCAAAAAATATGTACATATTGTTCAAGAGCGAATATTGCACAGTCCACAAAATCCAACTTGAACAACAAATTGCGCAACTCGTAGATATCGTATCACCATGTATGAATACTTATTTAAAAGCCTAAAGATTTTTCTTTCAATTGCAATTTAATTCATAAAAATATCTCAATTTGTTTAGAAGATATGATTTTTGCAACGGATTTTCAGCTTTTGAGCCACTGTGCGTCGCAACAGTCTGTGCGTATGTGTATTGGTATGAGGTTTACATCAATGAGCGTATGTGCGTGTGTGTGTGTGTGTGTATGGGCGCTCTCTTTACGCTTGGGCCTCTTATCATTATTGCTCATCATGCGTTTCTAATGAAGTCGTAAAAAATATTGAAAACTTTCCAAGCATGTGCCGCCATTTTCTACGAGTTTTCTATCTGTCCTTTCAACACTTTTTTCTTAGAACTCTGTCTAGTATATTTTATATACGTTTTGCGGCTTATATATTACTTTATTTATTGGGTGCTCCTCTGGTGTACATGCTTGAGTGCGTTTTTGATCACATTCATTAAGTTCTTGGCAAATGTGATGTCGTTTTTCAAAATGGCGCTAGCTTTTGTAACGCTCTTCAAATATGTTTACTTTAGTCGAAAAGTTTAAGTAGCAACTTTGTATAGGAATTATCCTCTTACAAGTTTTTAGCTCCAGCTGTGTATATAGTTTATCATATAGATTAAAGTTTTACCTTATAATTTTTCGAACATATGTAGTTGCATACAACAGAAAAAGAAAATAGAAAAACAATATCTTGCCTGCAATAATAATACCAAAATAGAGTTTAAAAAATGGCGTACGTAAAGTCGGGCGCGGACGACTTTAGGATACCCTGTACCACTAGCTTGTAATAAAGTCCGATTTCTTCACAAAAAACCACAAACAGAAGAATTTTTAAGCAAAAATTTTTTTGACCGATCGTTCCTATGGGAGCTATATGATATAGTCAACCGATTTCAATAAAAATTGACGCAGTGCTTAAATACCTTAAAAAGATCTGAATGCCAAATTTATTTCAAATATCTTTACAAACAAACAAAACACATCGAATTTTGTAAAAAAAAAACCCCGTTTTTGGACCGATTGGTCCTATGGGAGCTATATGATCTAGTCAAACGATTTGGATTAAATTAAGTACAGTGCTTATGAACTATAAAATACTCACGAATGTCAAATTTGGTCCCAATATCTTAACAAACAAACGAAACACAACAAATTTTGTTCAAAAATCGATTTTTTGGAAGATCGGCCCTATGGGAGCTATATGATATAGTCAACCGATTTTGTTCAAATTTGGCACATTGCTTAAGTGGTCTAAAAAATTTCCAAACGCCTGGTTCTGGTAACGATATCTTTATTAAAAAACGAAATATAGCGAATTTTTCTTTAAAAAAGTTATTTTGGCCGATCGGTCCTATGGGAGCTATATGATATAGTCAACCGATTTCGATCAAATTTGATACAGTGATTGGGAACTACAAACAACTTTCGAATACCAAATTTGGTTACGATGTCTTCGTCGAGGTCGTCTCAAACACCCCCATGGGAGCTATATAATTTATCCCCGATATCAAAAAAATAAAATAAACTTGTCTCCTATGGATTAATATGGGATCTAATGTGAAAGTTTGGTAACTCTAGCTCTTACCATCTCTGAGATCTAGGCGTTCACACGGACGGACGGACAGACGGACATGGGTATATCGACTTCTCTATTCACCCTGATCATATTTTAGGTAACTTTGGTGGTGTAGCATGCATATTTCACACATGAGCTCCACATACTTTGAAAAAAATAGTCTATACCCAAAATATTGAATGTTTATGGAAGTACAGTTCCAAACAACTGCAGCTTTCCAAGCCAATTACAAAAAGACGATATGACTAATCAATCCGGTTTTCAAAAGAAATCATTTTTTTTGGCATGCGATTTTGGGTTCCAAAAAAATTTTCAAAAATCCATATTTAAATTTTTCAAATTTTTCGTCAAAGTTTATAATTTTTATATCTTTTATATTTAAGAAACTCAAATTGTACATCTAAAATTTAAAACTTTACAACCCTTGAAAAATCGTTATGAAAATGAGGAAAATGTTACCGAAATAAGTAGCGATTCGGGATATAGTAGTTGTGGACGACGAATCTCCAGTAGAATTCAAAAACGTAGTGGAAGTACCGAATCGGCAGGAGCATATATTTTAAGCGATTCAGAGCATCAGATTCTGAACATTTTGCGCTGTGGAGGAAGTGATTGTGAAGGAGAGAAAAAGGATGAGGAAGCAAGAAGTTTTAGAAAATTAGAAGAAGCAGAAAATGGATTTAAATGCAGATATATATTTTGAACAAATATGCAGAAAATTTTACCGGGCCATCCTCATTATCTCGCTTGATGGAAATCACCTCCACATTATCCAGGACTGCAACTACTCCAACAATTCCTGCCAATGTGCATTCAATGCCTGTTTGCAAGAATTCGTCGGTAGAAGATTCGCTAGATGAGTTGGTCACAAACTGAAAATATACCATCCAACACTGGATTAATTTGTCAATCTATCTGCAGAAGGATTCCGGGCAGTATGTGTACTATAACCTCGTAAGGCGAACGTGGCTACCAAGTTGTGAAGTTAGATGTTTACGATTTTTCAAAGATCTCAGAAAGCAGAATACGGAATGGTGGAAGAAAGCGAATTTTCTTTCAACGATCATAACTCAATCTCCCATGGATCCTCATTATCAAATGTTAATGAAATTATTGGTTTCACTAACGAACCAAATAAGCAAGAGTCAGGGTACCAAAAAGGAGAAAAGGAAACAAAATAATAGATTTTTTAAAAGAGGGCGAGCTAAGAAATAAAAATTGTTAAATTTTTCTTTGGTTCATTTTTTTAAAATTAAAATTTTATATAGAAAATGTAATTTTCGAAAATTGTAAAGAATTACATTTTCTTGTAAAATATGTAAGGAAAGTTATGTTTTTGATTAAATATCGTGGCGATATCGAAATGATAAAAAAAACAATATCTTTATAGTTAATCGCATATATTTACAACCATAAAGCTTTTAAGCTAAATTTTATTTTTTTAATGAATATTTACAACTATCACCCTACAAGGAACTCATCCTTCCAGTGCTTCTTTACGGCGCGGAAGCCTGGACCGTGTCGCTAACTGATGCAGCTGCCTTGGGAGTTTTCGAGAGGAAAGTACTGCGCAAGATCTTTGGTCCTATTCGAGTTGGCGATGACTACCGCATCCGCACCAACCAGGAGCTGTATGAGCTCTTCAACGACATGGACGTTGCTCAGCGTATCAACATCCAGCGGCTTCGCTGGCTCGGACATGTCGTTAGGATGGACGAGGATGCTCCAGCTAGACGTGTGTTCGATGCGGTAGTCAGCGTCCGTAGGCGGAGAGGACGACCGTGTTTGCGTTGGAAAGACCAAGTGGAAGGTGTGACCAATTGGAGAAGACGCGCGCAATGCAGAGGCGCCTGGAGAGATGTTTTAAGGCAGGCCGTAATCCGGTAATCGGATTCTTATGACCACATAAGAAGAATGAATATTTACAAATAATAAAATGAATGAAGATTTCGAAGCTACAGAATGCAGATTTTTTTTCTGTAAATTATGGCGAATCCTCATAAAATACAAAATGTCTACTTTGATTGCCAAAAACTTAAAAACCTCTAATTATACTTTAACAATTTGTTTTTCACAAGACACATTAACATGGGCCAAATTATACTCAATCATTATTTTGTTCAAATTTAGAGGACTTTTGACAAAATCTGGTTATAAATGTTTTTTCATAGGCTTCCTACCGACTTCTCTAACTGCTTTATTTTAAATTCAAATTTCTTTTATTACTTTTTACTGGCTCCATCAATCGATGTTAACTATATATTACATTACTCAAACTTAAACTTTAACACCACCTTGCAAAAAACTAAACCCCATGGAAAATAATTTTTGTCATTTTTTCAACTAAAATTCCAATTGCTTGCATATTAAATAACACTTAAAATTGTTTGCAATTTGTTAGCACCGAACAAATATTTATCAATTTTTTATGTCACAAAAATAATATATATTTGTAATTTTATAGCCATCTATTTGTACATTGACCCCAACGCTTAATAAACTTGACGCATATAAAAAACCAACATAAATGAATTTTTTATTTTGTAATATGTCCATTTAATAACTGTTGACATATTTTTCCTTGATTGCACACAAAAAAGCCTAAAGAGCATTAATGTTTGAAAGAATATTTTATTTATAAAACACTTTTCTACATAAGTCCATAATGTATTTGGCTCTTTATATAAAATATTGTGACGTATAGTTTGTTGTGTCATATTTGAGTGATTTCCCAGTTTCGTTGCCTACTTTCAGGCTGCATGCAAAAATTTTACATTTTTTATGACACATTTTTTGCGTCAGTTGCATGCCACAATTATTATGCCGTTACACACACGCTAACGCGCGGGGAGCAGGGAGAGAGTGTTGTCTCCTCAGCTCGTTGTGTCTCTCTTAGCTGCCCCCCCACTCGTCTCCTCACTCACACTTCCTTGCAGCTTGTAATTTTATTGCATTGTCAACTGTCTGCATGAGTTTTATCTTTGGTTGCAGCAATGAATTGCAGACAGCCATTTTGTAAATATATTGCTGCAGTGCAACACATCAATATGAGTACACAGTGAGAAAATAAGGAGTACTTCGTAGGAAAAAATAAATAAATGCGTTTATTAAAATGGTGTAGGAAAATCAAGTTGAAAAATCTCATATAAAGTGAAGTTTTTTTGGAAAATTTGAATCAATTTGTTTTGTACAGATTTGCTAACTTCGAGAACATCTGAAGTTTTTTAGCCCGGAATTGTGGGTATGTATGTTTATCTGTTCCCTCGTAACTTCTAAACCACTTATCATAACTACACAAATTAAGTATAGTTAGAAGCCTCATGATCGTCCACAGGTTATTGGCTATGTGACGTCACAACAGGGGTATCATTCTCATGAATGAATTGGTTAATAACTTTTTAGCTTCGAATTGTTTGTATGTGTGTTTATTTGTTCGCTCTTAACTTCTAGACGACTTATTGTAATTTAACAAATAAGGTATAGCTAGAAGCTTCATGATCTTCCACGGTTTATTGGATATGTGACGTCACAACATGCGAATCATTCTTATGATTGGCTTAATAATGCAGTGCTGCGTATTAAATGAAATGCCCTAATTAAATTTTTCTCGTGGCTTTGCTTTGATAGAGCCATTAAAATTATTTTACATCGCTTAGTTTTTTTTTTTTAATTTAAAATAATAAATACATCATTTAAATTTAGATAAAGCTTCATAAAAACTTACCTTTAGTAATGGCACAGCTAATCTGAAAAATAGAACAAATGCGTATTAGGTACATTAAAATACTAATAAGACATATAATTAATGGACGATGAATATTACCATAATTTTTAAAAAATAATTCAGATAATATTTTTATACCCTGTACCGTATGGTACAAAGGGTATATCAAGTTTGTGCAAGCCAAAAATGCATGTAACATATAGAAGGCGTCGTCGGAGACATCCCAAAGTTACCTAAAATATGATCAGGGTGACTACAGAAGTCGATATACCCATGTCCGTTTGTCCGTCTGTCCATCCGTCCGTATGTCTGTCCGTCCGTTCGTTTAAACGCCTAGATCTCAGAGATGGTAAGAGCTAGAGTAACCAAACTTTCACATTAGATCCTATATTATTCCAAAGGCGGCAAGCTTATTTTACTTTTTTTGATATCGGGATTAAATTATACAGCTCCCATAGGGGTGTTTGAGACGACCTCGAAAACAAACAAAAGTTTTAGATGGATAATTTGTTTATGAAGGTATCGCAATCAAATTGGGCATTCGAAAGATTTTTATAGTTTCCAAGCACTCTACCAAATTTGATCAATCTATATTCACTATATCATATAGCTCCCATAGGACCGATCGGCCAAAATAAGTTTTTATACAAAATTCGGTATATTTAATTTTTTAATAAAGACACCGTACCCAGATTTGGCATGCGGAAGTTTTTTAGAGTGCCCAAGCATTGTACCAAATTTGAACAAAATCGGTTGACTATATCATATAGCTCCCATAGGGCCAATCTTCCAAAAAAAATCGATTTTTGAACAAAATTTGTTATGTTTCGTTTGTTTGTGAAGATATTGGAATTAAATTGGGCACTTGTAAGTTTTTTACAGGTCTTAAGCATTGCACCAAATTTTATTAAAAACTGTAGACTATATCTTATAGCTCCCATAGGTCAAATCGGTCCAAAAATCGTTTTTTATAAAAAATTCGTTGTATTTCGTTTGTTTCTAAAGATATTTGAACTAAATTCGGCATTCAGACTTTTTTAAAGATACCAAAGCACTTTGTCAAATTTGATCGAAATAAGTTGACTATATCATATAGCTCCCATAGGAACAATCGGTTAAAAAAAAGTTTTGCTTAAAAATTCTTTTTTTTTGGGTTTTTTATGAAGGAACCGGATTTTATTGCAAGCTAGTGGTATAGCGTATCCCAAAGTCGTCCGCGCCATTTTTTTAAATAATTTTTCTATAAGCTTTTTCTTAATGGAAGGGTTTAAGTTTTTAGATTGTATTTTTTTATTCGAAGAAAAATATTACTTCTGATGATTTTAGCTGAATTTCAGCATCAACTAGTGTGGAGGATAGAAATCATATGCAAAGCAGATATAAAAAAAAAAATAATTTTATTGAAAGACGTCTGTTTAATAAACGACGAATTTCTAATTTATTTTATAATTTCTAATAACTAATTCAAATGATATACAGGGGTGCCACAGAAAACCAATTCGATTCAATTTCGATACAATTGCAATTCTTGGTGCCACAGACATGGCTAAGAACGGTTTTAAAACCGCTCATAGTCATGTATGTGGCACCAAGAATTGGAATTGTATCGAAATTGAATCGAATTGGTTTTTTAAAACCCTTGTTAGCCATGTCTGTGGCACCAAGAATTGGAATTGAAATCGAATTGGTTTTCTGTGGCACCCCTGATAATTTTGTTGTTAATTTTTTGTTAATTCCTTGTCTCGAGGATAGATATAGAAGTAGATGTCAATAAAAAAAAATCACCTTTTTTATAAAAATTACAAACTTAATTTCTGTTCCACATGGGAACAAAGTAATTATTATTTTAAGTATTTAAAAACCAATTAATCACATTTTTTTTAAGCAATCCGAATCCTAATTTGAAAATATTTATTTTTCTCTCAGTGCAGACACACGCACACACTTCCGCACTTAACCACGCACACACATTGGGAACCGGAGCCGGTGCTGCCAGGAGCAAGAAAATTGAAAATGACAATAAACAGAAAAAAAAAAAAATAAAACATTGTTGCAACGGATTTCCGTGCGGAAGTTTTAAGCCTTTGGCTGCCCCCGCCACAAATGCGTGTAAAGCTGCACGTACAGCTGCGTGCCACATTTTTCCGCTACATTTTCACCTTGCCGTTTTTCTAGCCTTGCAGCAAGATCTTAATTTCGATATTGATGTCAAATTGTCGCTCGCTTTAATTAAAAACAAAAACGACAACGCAAAAAAAAAAACAATCGAGCACAAAAAATGTTGCATAGTTTCAGGCGCTGCCGCCATTTTTACTATGCCAGCCTCCATTATTCAGACTGCCGCTGTTGTGCATTCTTTTGGTTCCACATATTGCGCATTTTGCAGATTTCCGAGTGGCTTGATTTGCAGGCCAGCACGCTGTGGCACAGTGGTTCAACGCACAGTGGTTTTCCAGCCCACTAACTTGTTTTTTTTTTTGTTGACCTTTTTAATAAACTTTAATTTAAATGGAATTTTCAAGTTGGCCTTAGGCAGCTGCCAACAATTTCAAATACTGTCATAAGCAAACTTCCGGTTGTTACTGTTCGACCAAACAGCTTTAAGCTTATTGAATTTTTGTTTTCCTTTCTTTTTCCAACGATTGAACAAAAACGTTGTAAATATTTTTCTGCTAATAAACACTGACAAACATAAGTTAGGTTACAAAACGAGAAGGATATTTTTGGCTGAAAATTTGTTCGAAGCATATAAATATGTTATAATACAGAGAGTGTTTTTTTTCTGTCTATATAATCAAAATTATGATCATTTTTTTCCAAATTGTTCTAGAATTTTAATATCTTCATCGAAAAAATTATAATTTTCAATTCCAATCACAAATTAAATAAAAATGGCGTAATATAAAAATGATATTTATTTTAGAATACCAATTGTAAATCTGTATAAATTTTAAAATTTTACAATTACATTACAGTACAATTTAAAAACAAAATTAAAGATAATAATTTTTGAATTTATATTACGATTTTAACTATTTAATAACAATACAAATAGCAATTATAATTTTTGAATACAAATTTCGGATATTTTACAATAAAAATTAGGATTATGCGAGGGTGGATTGATAAGTTTCCGGCCTGACCAAGAGATGGCGCCACTAGGCCTACCTTGAGGTGGCGTTCTACAGTACCATCCTTAGATAGCTTGTAGCTATAGTTTCAGCCCGATCGCCATGTTAGTTTGGATTTGAGAGCACACTGAACAAGACGCCTCTGTGTTTTTCTTGAAAATGAAAAGCTGAAAAAACATTTCTACCGCCAATTTGACGTTGTATAAGCGTAATCCAAGCGAATTTTTGCGTCGATTCATAACCGTTGACGAAACTCGTTCCCATTACCTCCTGAAACCAAAGAACAGTCTAAACAGTGGATTGGACCAGGGGAACCAACTCCAAAGAAGGCAAAAACAATTTTTCAGCGAACAAGGTTATGGCTACTGTTTTTGGGATGCAAGAGGTATTATATACATTGATTACCTTGAAAAGGGTAAAACTATCACTGGTCAATACTACGCAGACTTATTGCAACGTTTGAGCCACGAGGTGAAAATTAAACGACCTCATCTGGCGAAGAAAAGAATCTTGTTTCATCACGATAACGCACCAGCGCACAAGTCAATCGTCGCGATGGCTAAAATCAACGATCTGGAGTTTGAATTGATGCCGCACCCTCCTACTCTCCAGACCTAGCCCCGAGTGACTATTATCTGTTTCCTAACCTCAAAAAATGGCTTGGGGGTAAGAGATTTGCGGACAATGAAGAAGTAATCGAAGATGTAAATGGGTATTTTGAGGAGATTGACGAATCAGTCTATAGAGATGGCATTACTAGACTAGAACACCGCTATGAGAAATGTATCAGCCTTGGAGGAGATTATGTTGAGAAATAAAAATAAAAATTCTTAAAAACGTTGTTTTTCTTGGTCAGGCCGGAAACTTATCAATCCACCCTCGTATTTTAAAAAAAAATACGATTATAATTTTTCAATAAAATATTATGATTATTCGATACTTTTTTTATAAAAATTACGTTTATAATTTTTTTTAATAAAGAATAGGATTATATTTTTTGTAATAAAAATTACATCTATTTATTCTTAGTTAATTTTAATAAAATAACGATAATAATTTTTCAAGTTTACAATTACAATTTTTGATTTGAGTAACGATGGTTTTTATTAAAAACATTGCGATTATATTTTTTTATAAAATTACTATTTTAGTATACGAGTATAATAAAAATGATCGTCAGATTAAAATCGTAATTTTTATTAAAAACTATGATTGTAAATTTTTAATTTAAATTTATTAAAAATTATGATTATAATTTTTTAAGAAAAATTGCTATATAAATGATATATGAACAAATTACAACTTTAATTGATTAATACAAAATACTAATAAAACATCCCATTAATTAATAGATTTAAATAATTGATAAATAAACAAATAAATAATGAATATAAATAATAAATTATGGCATTTTTGGATAAACGGCTTACATTTTTTAATAACTAATGGAAAGTTTTTTAATAAAAAAAACACGATTTGAATTATAAATATAAATTACGATTTAATTATAAACAAAAAAAAGAGAGTCAAATAAACCTTTTTTTATTTTCTCGAATACCAGATTTCATGTACATACATTAAAAACAAAAAAGTCCATTGTCTTCAAAATAAAATTTTTCTTGTTGTCCAGTGTAATAGAAATAATTTTGCTCTTGTCGCTTAAAGCGATAAATCCAGTGAGAGTTGCGAACTTCAGTACGCCAAAGTTTTTAAACTTTTAAAGTCCAATGGTCTATATATACACCGGAAAGACATACAAAAGCAGGATTTGGTTTAAAAATTTGAAGTTAATATAAAAATTGTGCAAAAATAGATTTTAAAGATACGACTTTAACTAACACGAAAAATGTGGTTTGACCATTTGCCAAATTGGCAATACATTTTGGTCAGTTTGGCATTTAATTAAATTTTCTAAAATTATAATAATAATTATAAGCGGGTCGCTTTCCATCAGGTCACATCGACTAAAATATACCCTAATATTACAACTCTTCTCCTCGTGAAGCATAACACGTCTAAAAAATATGTTTAGTTTCCATTTTATTGACGCTTTTCGAAATGTATTTTTCTTCTTAAAAGTCAAGTTTTAAGATTTTTCGGGGAATGTCTTAAAGCCTAACGATTTTCAGTGCTGCGCTTTTTAGTGGAAAGAGTTGTATAAATACTACATTCGTGAATCAATATAATTTTTTCTTGGAGATTACAACTTTATCAAAAATAGTCTTACATTTCATGGGAAATTTCGTATTTGTACAAAAAAATATCGCTAAAAAAATGTTTATGGCTTGAAGGATCCGAAGAATCCGAAACTAAGATAATTTTAGTATATAATTTTAAGCATCTACTCTACAATATCTTAATGTTAACGTTACATACTCACTTAATGTGAGCTTACATTTTTTTGAAAGGGTATAAAAACCTTTGTTTCATAAAGCAATTTGATTGTATTGCGGTTTGTCAATTAAATAATTTTATTTAAATTGTGGTCAGTTTTAATTTTCTAAAATGGATTTGAATAAAATAATTCATAATTATAAAAAAAAAAGGTATGAAAAAATAAAAGAAAAAAAATTAAATCGGGATTTGGTCATTTTGTTCTTACTTCGGAAAGACAGATCAATTTCAAAATCAAAAATATTATTAAAATAAGATGAAAACTCTTGAATTAAAAAAAGAAATCGAAGTAACTTCAACTAAGACTAAAAATTTACATGGCATAAAAAAAAAGTTCGGATTTTAGCATGTTCTTCTGAAAGTCAGATTAAAAATTTAAAATTCAAAAATATTTAAATATGAAAACTCTTAAATTAAAAAACAATTGACACAATTTAAGTTAAGACTAAAAATTCCGATACCATAAATAAAAATTCTCAAATACTTAAAAAACATTACTAAACATTTTCAAAATATTATTAAATAAATCGTGTATAAAAAAAACTATTAGATTTTTGTATTTTACCATTTTTAAATGTTGTGCTACTCAGGAAAGTCCGATAAATCTTAAATAATATCCTTTGATAGAATAATATTAAAGGCGTAAAAAACATGATATTAAGATACTTAAAACCAAAGCAAATTAAATAAAAATATTTGGAACTACAAAATTAGGTCCGTAAATTTAGATTAAAAATTCTAAAGTTTAAAGAATACTAAAATAAAATAAAAATTGATTTTCAAAAATATATTTTTTTTTTTAAAACTTTAATTAGAAAAACAAAATAGTTCACTGTTTTTCAAAAATCTTAATTCAGAAACCAATTCGTAGAAAACAAAAAATTTTACCTAAAATTGCTTTTAGTGTAGCAGAAAAATAATAAAAATATGTTTTCAATATATAGACTTTGAGAGCCTTTAAAAATAATTTTCGATTTTAAAAATTCAAAATCAATATCCATCACATAAGTTTTTTAAGATATTTCTCTAAAAACGTTTTTAAGTTCTAACAATAATTTTTAATTTTAAAATCGTGAAATCGAATTTTTTTTGCATCGGTTTTTATAAAAAAAAATATTGCTTTGCTGAGGGCTAAGTATCGATATCCTTCACGTAAGTTTTTAAGCCATTTTTCTCAATACATTTTTAAATTCTAAGAATAAATTGTAAGTAATTTCGAAATCGTGCAATCGCGATGTTTCTTCATCATTTTAGAGTTTCACATAATTTTTAAGCTTTTTTCTCAATACACTTTTGAATTCTAAGAATAATTTATAATTTCAAAATCGTGAAATCGAATTATTGCTTAAGGCTTAATATAAGTTCAAATATTATTTGCTAATAAAAAATCCTAAAAAATATTTGAATTGTTTTGATGTCACTTTTTTGCCCCTTTTTTGTTACTTTCCTTAAAAATATATTACGAATGCGCTTCAAATTTATGAGCCCGGGAAAAAGCTCTCACATAAGTTTCACCCGCAAACCGAGTCTTAAAGTACATTCTACATGCTCAAAACTTTGGTTTGAAGTGCCTTTATTTCTATTTTATACCATGGCATAAACCTAAAAAATAAAATAAATTAAAATAAAATAAAATAAAAAAATTTGAAATGTTTTTTTTTAAATTTCCTTAAAAATATATTACAAATCCGATTCCGATTTTTTAATCTCGTAGAAAGCTTTCAGATAAGTTTCAACTCAAACCGAATTTTAAAGTGCATTCTACATGCTCACAACTTTGATTTAAAGTACCTATATTTATATCTTATATTATGGCATAAACCTCTTTCAGCCTTATTTTAAATTAAAAGCAATCTGCTGTTATGAGCGATAACTCATTCCTCCCAAAAGTAATCCGTTGATGAACTCTTCAGACTGCAACTTCAGTTCAGCTTCAATATATAAAAAGTGTTTGCAAAGTGTCCTTGTCAGTGCTGCCTTATTGATTTCAATTTAAAATGGATTCTTCTGGGAAATCAACTGTACGAGTTCTCTCGTCAATATTGTTAAAGATAATGAAAAATTCAAAGGGGTAATACATATATTGAGTTAACGTAATAAAGACATTACGCCAAGCGATAAGGCATTGGCTTATAGCCTCATATGCATGAATATGACCAATATGTAGCTCAGTATTTATTTATATACCATATTTTTTGGTATTTTTTTGTTGTTGCTGTTGTACCTAGAGTGCCATAAAGTTCGGGACAAGAGCTCATAAAGCGTTTTACAATTTAATTTACGCATACAGCCCAAAAAATATTGCTGGGTTATATTGGATATATTTTTGGCCGTTGACTGGGTTGCTGGTTATTGTTCATGTGGCATGCAACCGTTGCACAAAATTGAAAAATTAAGTTTCACGAAAAACGCAACAACAACAACAAGTAAAAGAGAGCTACAACAAAAACCATTCCGGATTTGAACGCAGCGTTTAATGTTTGCTTCTTGCCATAATGTTGATTTTCTTTATTTGAAATCTCTCTGGGCGTTATTGTAGATTTTGAATACCCTTTAGAAAAATGGCAAAGGGGTATATTAATGTAAAGAGCAATTTGAGTATAGCGCTTAGAAAAAAAAAAAAAAATAGCTGGCGAAGGCTATTAGTTACCAAAAACGTTAGAATCATAAAACTCATTTGAGTCTTATGGTAACTTTCGAATTTTCTAGAGCTTTTCCCCAATAGAATATTAAATCTTACTATCATATTTTTTTCAGTTAAGATTTTAAGACTTGCTGATTTTCCTTTTATTTTTGCCAGGGAGATCCGCACTCTGCTGCCTTGCACCTCAATTTGAGTATTCTAAGAAATAGTAGAACAATTTGTATATTCCGAAGAATTTAAGAGCGTAAGATTTACTACAAAATGTCCATACTTACAGTAAAAAAAAAGTCTTAATAAAAAGTATAAGATTGGCCTTTCTGCCACTAAGCATTTTTGACTCGCTATGCTCTACCTATTTCGAAAGGAGTATCAAAAAAGGTACTACCAATTTTTTATTCAATATTAAGCTCTGCAATTCTTCGGAGTATTCAAACATCTCTACAATTCAATAGAAGAAGCAGAAACATTTTCTTTTTGAGGCGTTTGGCATTCAAAATATGCTGAACCGGACATTATAGAAATATCATTAAATATTAGTTATAAGTTAAATATTTCTTATGGTTCTAGGTCACACGCCTACAATTTTTGTGTAAATTATGAACATATTTTTTAAGTATTGTAACTTGTGAAATTATTTTTTATATTGGTTGAGTTTACAAAAAACTCTATCGATCCAATAAGCAAAGCCACAATATGTCAAACATTATTTGCGCCATCTAGCGACAAAGATATGAGAGCGCCACCTAGCGGCACAAAATTGATTCTTAATATACGGCCACACTATGCAAGACAATTAATGATGACGACAAAATAGAAAAAAAAACTGAAGTCTACATCACATTTATTCATAATCGTTTGGAAACTTCGGAAGATATAAATAGGTACCTTTTTTGCTACTGAGTACTGCTAAAAAGCTTTTTACGCGAAGAACTTCAACTAATAAAAATATTCCAATAAAAAAACATTGCTAAAAATTGTTGGCACTTCGACATTCTACAGTGTATACCATAGTCGTGGTGTCTCTATTGCTAGCCGAATACCTAATTTTTGTTGTTTCTTTTTTCCAGCTGTTGTTGCTGCAATTTTCGCATTACGTTTGGAGCTCCGGAACTTGCAACTGGCAACAACAACAACTGCAATTACCCGGTTTCTAGTTTCGTTGTTGTTGCCTTTTGGGTGTTTCCGGTTAGCCAGCTGTGTTGTTGTTGTTGTTGGTGTTAGTGTAGGTTGGACTACTTAATGTTTATGAAGTTACTACTATAGTCATGTTTTGGCCAAGCTTTTCTTATACTTTCAATTTTTAATAGATTTAAGGGGGTACATTAGTTTTAAGGAGAGAAATAAGTGGGGAAGTATTTGCAAATGCGAAAATATGATTGATGAGAGCAAAATTTATGAAAAACTAAAAAAAAATAATAGTTGGGAGAACAAATAGTTTTCCGTATAAAAAATGTTATATATTTGTATATATATTTTTATATATCATTGAACATTTATTGTGAAGGATTTGTTCTGAAAGATCGTAACGTTTTGTTAAAAGTATTATTAAATTTATTTTATTATTATTTATTATTAAAGAATTCATAACAAACCACGACTTTTTAATCTTTCGGGAGATCTCTCCATGTCGCAAAAATTCTCCCTATTTTGAAGATTATCACATTGACCAATTTTTTGGAATCGACATACAAGGTAAAGCACTGCTCAAGCGTCGTCTATCGGAAGCAGAGATAATCGGAAGGACGGTGAAGAAGTCGATTGGGAGAGGGTTTTTCAATTTAGTGTTTCCAAATAAAAAGCGCCCCATTGTTAAGGCCTAAGGATGTGTTAATGAGTACGTCATACTCTTAAAATCAACAACCGATTTAAATGCAATCGTAGCTTCCACGAAAAAAAACGTTTCCGACCAGACTAAAGTTAAATCTATACAAAATTATATAGGTGCGTAAGAAAACATCTATTATCTTTTCCATTCTCCCAGATTAAAGGGTCTTCTGAGAATAGGTGATCCGGCAATGAGAAGTTAAATCTATTTAAAATTATGTAAGAGCGTAAGGACATTTCTTTTATTTCTTATTCTTCCATTTCAAAAGATCTTCTGAGAATTGGTGAATCAATAAAGCGACGGACATCTCTTACTTTATTTTATTTTTCATTCTGATTATCCAGATTTTTATTCTTAGGTTTCTGGACTTTTCAAAATTATCTTTACTAAAATACATTCTGTCTTTAAGTTAGTTTTGACACATCAATTTCGGAAAATATTTATTTCTTAAAATTTCTACCAAAACCGACTACAAGTACATTAGGAATGGGAATGATTCAAAGTTGAAGGGCTAGTTCAATTATATTTTTCTTATACATTTTTCGAAAACCGAATCACTACAAGTATATCAAAGGTGAAAATATTTATTTTATAATTTTTTGAAAACCAAGATTAGATTCCCATTTAGATGGGGAAGGATTCAAATATGAAGAGCCTATATGCTAGGTCATTTAAAAATGGTAGGAGAAGCTTTAGAAGATTTTAAGTCCATAGAATGGAAAAACAAAACTGGTTAATAATCATCCCAAAAGGCTGCTTTCCGCAAGCAGTTTGAAACGATTTGGAATAATTCCGAATCCAAGAGAGTTAAATGAAATATACAATTTGGTTTAGTCAGAATGTTGGGAATATTTTTACACATGTAAAATTGAATTACAGGACTGAAATTTTAGATAGTTACATTTAATGGTGTTTTTGGGAGAAATTAATGTAATTATTCCGCGCCGATGTTAGAACGGAACTGTGCGAGTGAAGCGAACAGGAAGCGGATCCCCTAGTCAACCATAGATAGTAAGTTGCTCAAAAACAAATCCAATTAGTAAGGCTCCATGCTCCACTTAGGAGTCCAGAATTAATAGTAGTAAGTGCTTGATTATCTTGGTGACACCTTTGGGAGTTAGAAATAATGAATTCTACCTTGCTTCGTGACCTGTCATGGAGAACGTTGATCTCCAGATTAAAATGCTCACCAGGCACTATAATAAGAGACAGCGGAGACATTAAATTAGGTTATCGAAAGGAATTTGGGATCCGCTGGAAAGATTGAAGAATATAAATTTCTAAAATCTATTATCTCATGTGGTGAAGGACCTGACAGGGTATTAGTAAATGGTTGAGTATCTTGGTGACACCTTTAAGAACACACCCACGGATCACACTGCTGGGTTCAATATGAAGCCCAAAAAAAGATAAGGAACAATTTTTTTATAAATATTAAGCAAAAAGATCTGAAAAGTTTGTTTGCACCTCCAGCTGCTGTTTCAAATAAATTAGAACAAAGTCCTCTTGGCTCCAAGCTAATAAGGTCTTACCCGTTACTTCAAAAGTGTATCTCAAATTCGTAACCCCTGCTGCAAAATTGTTTTCTTTCCCACCTAATTTTAATTTTCTTGGCTCTGCTGCGTGTTACATATTTTAATTTGCGCTTATTTTTACTTATTAAATTTTAATAATGTTTGCTCTGTCGTGGGGTTACCCATAAAAAAAATAACATTAGCAACAGTTAATGCACTCATGCAGCATCCAAATGACTGAGAAACTTTTCCTTATCTTAAGTCCAAAAAAAATATAGATATTAACGAGGAAAACGAAAAACCATTGCGAAAATTCACTGAACTCTAAAGTGCTGCACAGCTCGTTAAAGCACAAAGAGTCATAATGCAGCTCATTAACCCCAGAGTTGCCAGCTTCTCTTTTTTTTTTTGAGGAAAAAGAACCAAGGTTAATGCTTTTTAAGTAAGTTAAGAATGAACTAAGATCTTTTGCGGAGGATTGTCAAGTGTTTTCATTAAGCTTGAGGCGGCACGTAGTACATAATAGGAACCTGTTGAGTTGCAAAGGGGAAAATGAAGCAAGTTTGTGGATTTATGAGTGGCATAAAATTGTGAAATAACTGGCAAAGAATTCTTAGGGAATAATTACATTTTTGCATGTTGCACAAAATGTCTAAGAAAAGGAATTCAGTTTGATTGCAGCAAATAGTCAACATTCCAATTTAATGACAAATTCTACAAAAGATGAAGACAATTGAAATAAAAAATGACTAAGAGAACTGCTTTGGAATATGGATGGAAAAGGTGCGGTGACCGTAACAAAGATGGGACACATTTTGGAAAAAGTTTTCGAGCATGATTTAATTTATAGAAGAATAAAATGAATGGAATTGCAACTGAACTGAACTGAAAATGCAATTGATAGAACCGGGCAATAATTTGGGTATAATTTAATAGGTATGTGATGACTTTGAGGCTTTTTGGCTCAATTAAAGACGAATCATTATCAAGAGGTTCCTGACAAAGAGGTGGGGCACTGCGACCAAAAGGTCTTTTGTACCATACCCTTAAGTTAAAGCAGACTTTCCGCATGACTAGGTGTAGTCAGGATGGAGGCACCCCGTCGTGCAAGATCATCAGCGATCTTATTACCATCCTGAGTGTCCAGGTACCCAACATAGCAGTTTTTGACCCATCCGTGACCATTGTTGCCACCGGAGGTTTCCATAGGGACTGTCATCAGCCCAAGTCTTCCGACTTGGAAGAAGAGATCTAAATTTCTTGTTATGAAATAGTTCCGTGATCCTAAGATCAGATAAGAGCGATACTATTAATTTTAATCCTTTAATACGAATAAAAAAATAAAGCTTTGACTGATCTGGCCCTGTCAGGGGCGCGACATGGAGACGAGAGAGAAGGCTCTACCTATTTCTTTTTGTTTAAATTTTAATTCACCATAGGAGATTATAGATTTTAGAAACCTCTATTCTTCAATTTTTCGAACAGATTCGATAACCTGACTTAATGCCTCCGTTATATCCTATAGTAGCTACTGTGTGCACATTAATCTGAAGGTCAACGTTGCAATATCAGCCAACAGAGCAAGGTATATTTTATTATTTCTAATTTCGTGTTAAGTGGCGGAAGATCCTAGTTTGTAGCTTCAGGACAAGTAAGAGACTTGACCATAAATCTGAATGAAGCACTTCCTGGTCGGTGCCACTACCATGTTAACTTCCCTTTTGTATTTCAGTCGGAGAGGTTATAGTGACTGAGATGCCAATCCATCTTTGAGACGGCAGCTTTTTCCACCTTAATCAATGTCTGGTTTAGATGAGACCCTGTTTCATAGGTGACCCCCAGGAATTGGGACTCTTGCGCAAGATGTGGCTGTCTTTCCATACTGTCCGACCAGCACAAGGTTCAAGTTAATGTTCCGCCTGCGTTTCCAGCTCGTAAGCTAATAGCTATTTATAATTTGCGAGAGGTACAGTTGATGATGGGGTATCGAGTTTTTATCCGATGCTTTTTTGATACTTTCGTAGTCATGGGGTTTGAAAAGGAAATGACGGCTGACTGGGCCTTCGTCTCCCTTGCATGGTAGTAGATGTCCACTTACGCTTCCACAAACGCAGATCTCCAGAGGGGCCGCCTTCTCACATTCGCTGACCCCTGGAAAGGCTTATCCAGGGGCTAAGCAGAGGGAACCTAGCGTAAAGCTGGAGGTTGTGAGCTACTGGGATCGGCCAGTTAAGGAATCGTCGCTGGTCACTCCCGTGTGACAATCAGACAACTTTCCGCTCAAGCGCACCCCAAAGACCGACCCCACCCACACCAGGCCTAAACCCACATCGGGTACGTCGAACCATAGAAGAAGTTGAAGATGACTAAGCTATGAACTACAAGGATAGCTAAAACCAACTAGCTAAAGATGATGATGTCCGCCCTTTAGATATTGGCCAGGAACGGCGGTAGATAGGTCCAAGGTAATATTCCACATGCGTTACCAGCTCGTCACACCATCAGTTTTATAACTCACAAGGGGCAATATAGAAGATGACCAAGTCATGCTAGATCCAGCCAGCCAATGGTGAAGATGTTCGCCCTGTTGATGTAGTTCACGTTCGGTGGTAGATGGGTACAAGATTTCAGATATCCATGACATCTGCTGCTTATGATTCGCAAGAGAAACAGTTGAAGATGACCAAGTCATGCTCTATGATAATAGCTTGATCCAGTCAGCTAAGAATGAGGAGGTTCGCCCTGTAGTTGTTATCCAAGCACGGATAGTTGGGTTTAACATAACCTGCGTTCCCTCTCCAAGTCATCAGTCAAAAATCATATTTAAAGGTAATCAAGTCATATTCTTCAAGAATAGCTATATCCAGCCAGCGAAGCATGAAGATGTCCGCCCTGCAGATGTTGTTCAGGTACGGCGGTAGCTCGCTACCCTGTAGAACTTCAGCCCTCATTACCTTTGCAACAGGCGACACCTCTTTTATTTTTTGCTTGAACTTTACGAGCACTTAAATATTTAAAGTCTATTCTATATCCTTATCACCTACACCCATTATCGGTATCACAAAGGGCCTGTTCTTGGGATAAGGGTATTGGAACGCTAAGTCCCAACTGCCGCTCTGACCTGCCTACCTACTATGACTACATACAACATATAAAGATAGTTTGTAAATAAAATATATAGAAAACAAAAATAATTTTGATTATGTAACGTCTACGCAATAACTCAAGGGGCATAAAAATTCAGCTCTTTTGGGGTGTATGAAGAAAACAGAAAGGGACACATTTGCCTACCAAATTTTACATAAATTTCTTTTAATCAGATTAAATTTGTCAATATATTTTAATTAAATATGTATAAGAATCATGTAAATATTTTAGGAATTGCGTATACGTGACGTATAAATGCAGCTTTTCAAAAAGTTTCCTTTAGGCAGAAAACACAAAAAAGGCAAATTTATTTTTACTTACATTCTCTGCGAAGTGATTAAAAATATTAGATAAAACAATTTCTAAGTAAATTAAAATTTATAGAATTGTTTAAATTGTTTTAAATTGACTCAGTTACTGCAATCAAAATGTTATTTATTTTATAGTTACATTTTTGTATAAATTGCTTCAGTTAACTCGAGCTGTTGCAGTTTTTCAATAAATTCTTTAAGCTCCAAACTAGAACATGTAAATTCTTTGCATGTGTGTATCTATGTCTACATATTTATATACTATATACTTGTTTATATACTATACATGCTCTGATTGTCCCTGCCTTCATTTTGTTTTTTGTTTATACAAACTTTTTAATTATGTTAAGTCCTCAGAAATGTTGCTATGTGCAATGTTTGTTTGTAAGATTTTCTTCTAGTTTCTCGTAATGGCAAAACTTTTGCAAATATTGCATTTGCAGTTAAATTTCTTCCATATACTCGTAGTACTTATGTACATATCTAAATTGCATTCGGTTCGTATTGCGCACAATAATAGACAATTTAAAGTTTTCAACTTACATATAATATGCTATTTGACTTCTAATATGGTTATTTTTGGCTCTAATTGATTTTCGCTGGGCCAATTAGTGAGTGCAATTAGGGCCAAGTAAAGCGGCTAAGTTTGACTTGGAAACTATGTTTGGAACTATTCAGGGCTGTCTGTGCCCTCTGGGTATATTTTAATGGGTGTATCTGAGGATACATTGGAGGGAATATGTTAAACTTATTTGATGGTCAGAGGAACCCCCAACAAACCCCCTTTTTAAGAAGGCTAACTACGTCACTGTAACAACATATATTGTATGTACTACTATCACAATTGCGACTTGTACTATGTATTGTACTTACAAGTATTTGCAGAATTGTTATAGAATCAAACTCAGACATACATAACTTCCGGGCACGCACACAACAACCAACTTGATATCCTTATCATATCAAATAGCAATTACCCAGCAAACAGAATGTCAAACACATACACACACACACACACTTACAGGATATGTTGTCAATCAAAGGTAAATACAAATTTTTCAAACCTCTTTTCAATTTGATGTTATTTACTTATGTATCTATATATATTTACTTTCTGCCTTGTCCTTTTATATTGGCTTGTTGCTTGTTTCCTTTTTTTAATGGAAATATGAGAAAATTGTTAAAGTTTTTCGCCAAAGGCACTGGAAACAATCACCTGCTTGGTTAAGTCTTGTTAGCAAAATTTTACTGGAAACATAATATTCAATTTGATTGGGCTTTAGGATAAGTTTGAGCAAGTAAATAAAAAACTTTCTTCGTTAAATAGGTCGATACATATGTAAATAGAAAGTATTTCTGAACTTTATATACAATAATAAATATTTGGTATAAAGGGGATATAAGGACAGCTTAGTTAGGATACAAGACATAAGTATGGAATGTGGGGAAGGTAAATTATGCAGTAGATGCCCTTAGTTCCACCTAAACTTTCTATTTTCTGAAACATTTTAAAGATGCAATAGAAAGAACCAGTTCCATTTGCCAGACTGCCACGGTCTTCAAAGAAGGGTGTTCCCCAGGATCCGGCTTCAAATAAGTTCAGCGATCTTCATTTTAAAGATGCAATAGAAAAATGGCGTACGTAAAGTTGGGCGCGGACGACTTTAGGATACCCTGTACCACTAGCTTGCAATAAAATCCGGTTCCTGCACAAAAAACCAAAAACAGAAGAATTTTTTAGAAAAAAATTTTTTTTTGACCTATGAACTATAAAATACTCACGAATATCAAATTTGGTCCCAATATCTTAACAAACAAACGAAACACAACAAATTTTGTTAAAAAATCGATTTTTTGGAAGATCGGACCTATGGGAGCTATATGATATAGTCAACCAATTTTGTTCAAATTTGGCACATTGCTTAAGTGGTCTAAAAAATTTCCAAACGCCAAATCTGGTTACGATATCTTTATTAAGAACGAAATATACCGAATTTTTCTTTAAAAAGTTATTTTGGCCGACCGGTCCTATGGGAGCTATATGATACAGTCAACCGATTTTGATCAAATTTGGCACAGTGATTGGGAACTATAAAAACTTTCGAATACCAAATTCAGTTACGATATTTTCATAAACAAACGAAATATTCATCTAAATTCTTTTTTTGTCGAGGTCGTCTCAAACACCCCCATGGGAGCTATATAATTTATCACCGATATCAAAAAATAAAATAACCTTGTCTCCTATGGATTAATATGGGATCTAATGTGAAAGTTTGGTAACTCTAGCTCTTACCATCTCTGAGATCTAGGCGTTCACACGGACAGACGGACGGACAGACGGACATGGGTATATCGATCACCCTGATCATATTTTAGGTAACTTTGGGGTGCCTCCGACGTCTCCTTCTATATGTTACATACATTTTCGGCTTGCACAAACTTACTATACCCTTGGTACCATACGGTACAGGGTATAAAAACTAGTTCCATTTACACGGCTGCCCCGGTTTCGAAAGAAGGTTTTTTCCTAGGATGCGTTTTCGAAGTGCATGGCTCCTCCTCATATCCATTAAAAGATTCGCAACAAAGAACCAGTTCCATTTGCCAGACTGACCCGGTGTTTAAATAAGGGTTTTCCTCTGGCTGCTTTTTTTAAGAAATGCATTCAGGGCTTCTCCTCATCTCCATTTTAAACATTCGCTAGGAAGAACCACTTCCAATTGCCAGACTGCCCCGGTTTCGAGGGAAGGCTCTTCCTCTGAAAGGCAGAAAGAATCAGTTTCATTTCCCAGACTGTCACGGTCTTGAAAGAAGGGTCGTCTCCAGGATCTGTCTTCTAAGAAGTTCAGCGCTCTTTCTCAGTTGCATTTTAAAGATTCGCTATAAAAAACCAGTTCCGTTTGCCAGAATGCCCCCGTCTCGAAAAAAGGGCATTCCCCTGTATCCGTCTTTTAAGAAGTTCAGCTCTCTTCCTCAACTTCATTTTACAGATTCGCTAGAAGGAACCAGTTCCATTTGACAGACTGCCCCAGTCTCGAAAGAAGGGTCTTTCGACTTCTTCTAAGAAGTTCAGCGCTCTTCCTCATCATCATTTTAAAGATTTGCTAGGGAGAACCAGTTCCATTTGCCAGACTGTCCCTGACTCGAGAGAAGGGTTGTCTCCTGGATCCGTCTTCCAAAAAGCTCAGCACTCTTCCTCATCTTAATTTTTAAGATTCGCTAGAAAGAACCAGTTCCATTCGCCAATCTGCCCTGGTCTCGATAGAAAGCTATTCCCCTGGATCCATCTTCCATGAATTGCAGCGCTCTTCTTCATCTTCATTTTAAAATTTCGTTAGAAAGAACCAGTTCCATTTGGCAGACTGCCCCTGTTTTGAAAGAGGGTTTTCCCCCGATGCGTTTTCGAAGGGCTTGGCGCTTCCTCATCTTCATTTTAAAGATCGCCTAGAAAGAATCAATTCCCTTTGCTAATCTGCCCAGATCTAGAAAAAGGGTTTTCCTCTGGCTGCTTTTTTAAGAAGTGCAGGGCGGCTCCTCATCTTCATAAGGATAACAAGCATCTTCTAAGCCACTAGGCCAATGGTAAAGTTCTCCATTGCAACTCGGAGAGAGAGAGCAATAAACTAAGACATTCCAGAATGCCTAAAATTATTATAAATTGAAATTATTAAACTAAAAAAATATTTCCTATTTAACTGTAGCCAAAAACTTAAATTATAATTGTTTTGAAAAGATTCATTTCAAGCTTTAAGCCTTAATGGCTTTAATAATTGCTCTCATTTGCCATATTAATTGTCTTTTGATTAGTTAAATGAAAATCTATTAGTTCATTATATCCATTTTGCATATATTATAGTCAAGTGTTCTGTAATCAATAAATTGGTAAAGCGATTCAATCAATGGAACGAACTACCATAAATTGAATCCGCATTTAATAAACCAATGAATATGAATGGAATGGAATTGTTTTGAATATTATTATTACGATGTCAATGAGTTTGAATGTTTGGCTGATGAATTGAATGAATCCTTTGGCATTTACAAGCCTGACAACACATGTAATTATGCCATAACTAACTACTACTACTACTACTACACACACACACACACAGTGTGTGAATTGTCCTGCGTCAGGCTTTGGTCCTGAGCATTTCGCTTTTGGTCATTTACTCGCAATGTTTTATGCACAACTAAATACAAATGCGCTTTAATGAGGGACCCTTACCAATACACGTAATGTCCTGTGGTTAATTTATTATGCAAAACGGGCCTTCACACAAATGGGAAACATGTGTCCGCATGACGTACACACAGCAGACAAGGAGACAAGGAGAGAGAAAGCGTGAGAGTAAGAGAGACTAGTGCATGCAGAGTGTCCTAGAGAGAGTGAGAGCGAGCACGCGGGGTCAGGTGAGCATTGCAATGTAAGCGACGCTCTGTGGCGGTAAAACTAATAATATGTCATTGTTCCAACATAAAATTGGTAATGTTAAACGCAGGCTAGAGAACAGCTTGTGCATTGAGAGAAAAAAGAATATGATTCAAAAATTATACTAAGAAGTTTGCGATGTTTCTATAATGAAGCACTGAGTTAAGGATATTGGGAAATTTAAAGGACTACCTAAAAAAATTAAATTAAAAATTTAAAAAACCCCCGAACTTAAGTAATTTTCATTTAAAAAGTAAAAATAATAAAAGAAATTTAATGTTAAAGTACCTAAGAATCTATTAATAATTCTAAAAAAATACGTCGTGTTGGGGGACACGCGCGGGCAGACGTCGTTGACGGTCGTATCTTACATGCAAATTTTTTGAAGTAATTCTTTGAAAGTTTTGAAGTATTTTCTTAATTTTGTTTTTAAGTTAATCTTTGTTGCCTAATTAGACTATTTGTATTTAAATTGTTAGTTTAGGAGCGGTCCCCCAACGCGACGTATTTTTTTAGAATTATTAATAGATTCTTAGGTACTTTAACATTAAATTTCTTTTATTATTTTTTACTTTTTAAATGAAAATTACTTAAGTTCGGGGGTTTTTTAAATTTTTAATTTAATTTTTTATTTCATACTTTTTATAGGTAGGTTAGGTTAAGTTAGACTTTAGTATATTATAATATACTTATTTGAGACCCCGAGTTTATTTGCAGACATTCGGTTATCCTCCCCACTTTCACTCCCCACAACGGCTCAACCGATTTTCATCAAACATGTCTAGGAACACTCGCACATAAGTCACCTTTAATACAAAAAAAACTAAATTGAAATCACTGCATGCGTTCGGGAGTTACGATGCCACAGACAGACAGACAGACAAACAAACAGACAGACACGTCAAACTTATAACACCCCTCTTTTTGCGTCGGGGGTTAAAAAATAACCTCAGATTCGAATCAGTGGCGTCGTCAGCTTCAATAGGACCAAATTTTTTAGCCAATCGGACAAAGTTTATGTTTTTAGCTTCAAATGGCCATAACTTCTAAACGAGAAGTGATAGAGCAAAAATAACCTCAGATTAGAATCAGTGGCGTCGTCAGCTACAATAGGACCAAATTTTAAGCCAATCGGACAAAGTTGATGTTTTTCTCGCCACTTTCACTCCCCACAACTTTTAAACGGCTCAACCGATTTTCATCAAACATGTCTAACAACACTCGCACATAAGTCACCTTTAATACAAAACAAACTAAATTGAAATCACTGCATGCGTTCGGGAGCTACGATGCCATAGACAGACAGACAGACAAACAAACAGACAGACAGACACGTCAAACTTGTAACACCCCTCTTTTTGCGTCGGGGGTTAAAAAAAATACCAAAACTACAATACATAACAAATAATTTTGACTTCAGAAAGCAAAATTCCTAGGAGGACTTTATTATAGATATTATATATCATTATAAGCAGTATATGAAATTTGTACTATGAAGCCTTTGTCAAATTAGAAAAAGAAGCAAAAAAAGGTGAATTACGAGTAAACGAAAGTAAAATAAACATTCTTCGAGCTAGAAATCCGTTTTGTCCACAATGTAACCATAGACCATAGAACCATTGAGATCTTGGTTCGAACATCAACTCCACGACCTAAGTAGCGGTTAGGTGATATAAGAGAAAGAATTAAATCGGCGAACGCAACATTTTTCATAACTTCTCAAAAGAACCCTAAAGTTCCCTACATATAAAACAGTGATGCGACCAATAATATCGAAAGGATGTGAGTAGTGGACTTTGAGGAAATTAGATATAGGACTCCAAGAGAGGACAGAAAGAAAATTTTTGAGAGGAATTCTTGGTCCGATAAGGATAGAACCTAATAATAACCGCGTTCACACCAACGAAGAGCTTCGGGATCTTTTAAACGACACAAGTTTAGCTGCCTATGTGAAGTCACAAAGACCAGGTTGTAGCGCCAAAGAAGATGATGATGATGTCAAGCTCGAGCAAATATATAGGAGAAATTGTAAGATTAAAGCCAAGTGGGGTGACAAAAAACCAGTTTTTCAAGATTGATAGTTTTGTCGTTAAGGACTTTGAATAAGCCCCATTCTGTCAAGTTTTTAGATCGATATGAAGAATTTCAGTTATATTCGTTTCCAAGCAAAAAATGGCATATTCGTGATTTTGGATTTTGTTTCGGGCTAATACAAAAGTTTCCATTGATAATTATAACCTAATAATATTGCATGAAAAAATGGCATTTAAAAAGAGGGAAGTATTCTACTACTACAAAGATTTTTCCTGTTTTCAGTATTTCCAACAAATCATCAGAGTTTGGAACCGGTTTACGGGGATTTGTTGCGATTTTTTTATGAGTTCTCGGCATTTTGACACAAAAACAGTTGAAATCCGTGCTGAATTTATATTCCAAATAGACTCTATTCGACACTTCTGAATTAATTAATTAAAATTAAACTTTCAAAATATATTTTTTTATAGAACAGAAGAACACGTTAAGTATTATCGAAAACTAACGTCGGTCATAATGATTATTTGACAGTTGGTTTCAATGTCGACTCAGAAATCCGTTTGGTTCCTTTTCCGGATTTATCCCACTATTCACCTCACTTTCGTGAATTACTTAAGAAAAACAGAAAAAAAAACATACCAATAAACTTTGACTGAAGAAAACAAGATCCCCAAGAGGACTTGACTTTATTACCCCAAATTGAAACTTTTTCCAAGCCAGTTAAAGTCATTATAAAGCTAAAGGGCTCCACCCCCTGTGTTCTTTGCGCGCCAACCCCCATAAGGGCTCCTATTAAGAGAGAGGTATCTTGACTTGTACATTCGCTGCACTTTCTTTAATTTTCACACGATATTAAGTTTCCATGAGGAATAACATAGAAGCCATGGTAACTACAATGGTAATATTCAAAAGATTCAGTGGCATCTCCGTGTGGTTACAATACGGTAGAATATCAGGCAGAAGCCATTAAATAGCGTCTTGGGAGATTTGTTTGTTTATTAGCATAGAGACACAAGAAATTTTTTCCAGCTTTGTCTGTCTGATGCTAGTCCTTTGGCATCAATCCCAATTCATTTGTCTATGTCTTTGGAAAGCTGGCTGTTGATGTCGGAAAGAGAATTTCTCAGCGTTTGACCTATTCAATTCCATTTGCGTCCAGGATATTGATTCATTTATACTGTGTATGCAAACATGCAAGGTATGCTACTGGAGAACTGGGCCAGATATCGACATTAATCGGATGATACTGCTCATCTGCCGGTAGATAGTGCTTATCTCTATGGTAAAATTCCTTATTCTGTGATAATTTTGTGCATACGGACAAACAGGCAAACCGAAAAATGTGGCTATATATGGCAACTTGCTTAAAAGAAATCATTACAAAAACTCTTGGTAACAACATTAGGATCCAAAAAAAAAAAAGAGGTGGTCTGCAATGACCTTTAGGACCCAGCTTTAATATTGGAACATTACAATAATTTTCTGAATTCCTTGAGAATTTAAGTGCTCGATAATAATTTAAATATCCAGCACCAGGAATTTCGGTATCATGACATAAAAATCGTAACGTTCACTTACCCCAAATTTGAATGTCCCAAACACTTGTAACAAGCTTTATCTTATAAGATTTACACCCAACATGAAGATTAACTGCATTTATCTTAAGCTTTAATATTTTACAGCTCCTTTTTTTCTCTGTGTGAGAGAGGAAAGAGACAACAAGAAAGTGACAGAGACAGAGAGAGACAGCGAGATATACAGATAGACGCAGTGGCATGTGGCAGGCCGCAGCAACCAAGCTGCAGCCAGAAGAGCTGTGTAGTGCGGGCTGTGGTGTATCAAGTCAAATGCAGTGCGGCACATGTAACAATTAGTTGCACACACCGACATACACACACACATACACACACACAAACACACACAGGCACACACACACACGCAGCCACACACACAAAACACACCCAACAGACAGTAAGGCACTTCAGATAGAACGCCACATTTGCCACGGCGGGCAAGTCATAAAATGCAGCAACAAAAACCAAATGCAACATAACGTGGCATACTTTTAGGGGCCATGCAACACTGACTGACAGTGTTGTACAACAGCCTTGTGCAGTCACTTGCAGCTACAACAACAACAGCAGTATGAGCCAACGGCGACGCTTTGCCTGCTGCAAGTCTCACCGTCCGTCCCTCCCTCTGTCCTACCGTCTGTTTAACCACAAACATGGCCCAAGCCGAGCACGCAAAAACTTTGCAACGGCGGTAACAACTCGACATTTATCATACGACATGTTGTGCTTTATTAACACCTTTAAGGCAGCGTGCTGGCTCAAAAATTTCCAAACTCTTTGTCTGTCCGTCTAACTGTCCGTTCAGCTGTCTGCCTGTCGCTCGGGCTGCCTCTCTTACTCTCTGTGCCTCTGGGTGTCTCTCTCTAGGTGCCTCTCCAAGTGTCGCTGCAGCAGCGGCAGCTCAAATAAATGTAAAACTAAACCCCAAAAATACAGCAGAAGCAGCGAACAATTTATCAGACTGAAAAATTTGTGTGCTACAGTGAACGCTCGCTAATTGAGACAAAATGTGGGATTTTGATGATTCTAAAGCCTTGGGAATTTATTGAGAAAAATGGTGATGTTTAGGTGTTGTTTTTTTTTAATAGACACATTTATATTGACAAATAAAATTATAAAAAATTTGTTTGCTCACTGTAGTACAGAATTTTTTAATAAAAAGATTTGGATTTTATTTATTTTAGCGTTATAGCGATTATAGGAAAAGCTCTATGTTATTATATATATTTTCTTTAAAGTTTACTTTTTAATGTTTAGGTTATGTCTGTTGGGACTGACGCCCTTAACTCACTCAGGCCAAGAAAAGGGCCGTTGTGATACCGCTACATTGAGCCATTCACTAGTAAATAGGCCCCCTATATGAGGCGAGACACCCATTCGGAAGACTGAATAAACCTGAATAAACCTTAAGAGGCATTTTGGATTCTGTTTAGAGAGCTAAGATCAAGTAAGTGTGATTTTAGGAATTGGAATATTTCCTTGCCCAGCCCTGAGCTAGTGTCCTGTGATAGCATGGATGGCAGTTGAGCACTTGGCTCTATTCAGACTGCAAAGTTCCTTAGTTCTTTTACTGAAGTATGTCTGGATGTCCGATTCCACGTTTGGTTTGCACAAAGAGCGAAGTAATTTCGTATTCTCGGTTTGGCTTAACCCAGGCCCTCCTTGTCCTAAAGGAGGATGCTGGTAGTTACTTCATCCACAATAGAGTCGCCCTCGATGTCCCTATGTCCCGGGACATATATGAGATGAATTGAAAACTGCTCAGCCATCTCCTCCAGACACAAGCGGCAGTTATTGACTAACTTCATGCGTCATCGAAGTTAGGGACTTAATAGCCGCCTATAAAGATGTTCTTATTTCGCACTTGTAGGTTTCTTATTGTTGTCAAAACCTCCTGGATTACAGTGACCTCTGCCTGGAAGACACTGCAGTGATCTGGGAGTCGAAAAGCAGTTCTAACGTTGAATTCCTCAACATAGATACCTACGCCTACACGGTCGTCTAGCTCGGAGCCATCCGTGTATATCTTTATCGAGCCAGCTGGGCCTGGTACACCTATATCCACTTCTCCCTGGTTGGAATATAGGTTCTAACTTTATAATTTATTTTTAAATAAATATAATCACTTTAAAAAATAAAATTAAAAAATTATGATTCCTGTGATGTGTGAAATAAGTACAACAATTTTTCTGTACCTGTGCTGTCAAAAAACCCTTCAAAATGGAATCAAAAATAATTAAAAATTAAAATATGTCTTAAAGTTCTTTAAGTAAGACTAAATTCCAATTTGATTTATTTTTAAAAAATAATTTTAACATATCTTTCAGCTAATTCTTAGAATGGGCCGGAATATGATAATCAGTTTGAATAGTCGTCGGCTATGAAAATTTCGAAGTTTTTATGAAAGATGTCATTAAAACGCGTTCTTTCCAATTCGATAAAGAAAAAATTTTTTTTCCAAAGTAATTTTAAAGCAGAATATCAAAATGAGGTTACAGAGGAAATTGCAAAGTACTGTGCCCCTGAAGTTAGACTTTGATTTTTTCAAAGTCTCCTCACAGTTTCTTGTACAATGAAAATATATAAATATATAAATTTAAAACAAAATTTTTTTTTGATAAAAAACGTGTTCCTTTTTTTTAAACAATATACTTTGAAAATAAGCCATTTTCTGAGTATAAAATCGACATAAAAATAAGACAAATATTTTTAAAGTAGCTAACTTTTTTTATTTTTGATTTTTGTCATTTCAATAAAATTTTTTTGTTTTTGGTTTTTTTATTTTATTTTTATCTATCCGAGGATAATAGGTAAATGACTTGACATTTTTTTAGCAGTAAATTTAAGCGCATAAAATGTAGTACAGATTATTTTTAATTGTTTAGAGTAGAGATTGTTTTAAAATTGTAAAAACAATTAAAAATAAGAGTTCCCAAAGTTTAAATTTTTTTTTAATTTTCTATTTTGTCGTTAACAAAAAAAATTGTTCAAAAATTTTAATTCGCTTGAAACAAATGCCAAAAAGCGTCTCTACTTCCTAAATTAGCAAAGACAGCTAGTTTTTACTTAAAAACTGCTTATAATTCATACCTAGTTCAAGATTTAGTGGCAATACATTGCAACTTCAGGGCATTCAATAAGTTATTATTTTCTTCAATAAATTGATTTAATTATTTATAATACGTTTTTTTTGATTATATAATTATTCGTCTCGTAAAACTCATAGTTGGGGGGTAGGTATGAATCATTTTCGAAGTGTTCACTTCTGACGTTGAACTTTGCGAGTTACCACTGTACTTACTCTTCAGCACTGTATATTACGACGTTAAACTATGTCAGTGTTTGTGTTTGTATACACCGTACTGTATTTGTGTGCATTTCATTTTCCTGCATTTTCATTTGTGTCCCATTTCTCGACTAGTTTGGTTTAACTCTTCTTGGTTTTTGGCTGCCATTCTACAGAAAAAGGTTCCAACTGCAAAATTTTGGATAAAGTCCAAAAAATATAACCAACGCGTTGCATAGAGAGGGGTACAAAGTATATACATATGCTACATGCGTAGAAGCGCTGACTAAGCCAAGTTGCAAACATTTATATACAAGTATATATATGTATTCATATATATGTATATGTGCATATATATACATATGCATAAACACATGCAAATTTCCTTGGCAAGATGGCATTTGCACATATGACACATACAAACTCACAAAAGATTATATACATGAACACAACTTATGTGAAAACGTGTTAAGCTTAAACGGATTTTTAAAAGCCTTCACTTTAAAAAAATAAAAGTGTATAAAAAGAAAATTCCATTTCCACGCGTGGAAAATGTGCAGCTGAATTTCCTTGCACTTTGTTTTTAACAATTTTAGATGCGTTCTGAATTTTTTAGCTACATTGCGGAATAATAAAATGAGTTTTTTCCAAATAGAATTTGTTTCTAATGAGTTTTAATTTAGAGGTTATGTTTCAAGGTGAGTTCTAAATAGAAACGACGGAAACGGGCCTAAGAACTATGACGCTCGGTCAAAACTTAAAGGCTGTCTAAGTAGAGGTCTTATTCAAACTTAATATTGTATTGTTATCTATTATGGTCCATATTAATATTTCTTGAGTATTAACAATAGAGGGTGTTTTTTTAGGCGCTTGCGGACTTCAAACTTAAATAAAATACAGAAAAATTAATGTAACGATACCAAGTATAAAAATGCAATTGACATTTGTCAAAAGTGACAATGGGTTTCAGAGATATTCTTTTAGGAAATTCAGACCCTTTTAAACAAAACGCCCTTTATAAGACAAGCTTCGAAGCTAAAAATTTAAGATAGCATTTTAGCTAGGAGTTGATTAAATTGTTAGACTTGAATCCCAATAAAACACCTTGGCGATTGTTCCACTGTTCAATAAAAGATCAAGCATACGTACCTAATGACCAAATGCTGGTATCAAATATTATACCAAGCACCTCAGACTCCCTTGTTAGTTGGGATTATTTGGACCTCGGATTCGGATTCAGCGACCCAAAATTTCTAAGGGCAGTCAGGTGTAGGCTACGTTAGGTTGTGTAGGCAGCTCAGATAGTGACTGAGATCAACCAGAGACCACTAGGTCCATTGTGTGGCCTAATTACAATAAAGGGAGGAAAGGGATTGAAGATAAGGGAGAAATTGTGGACGAGTATCAAAAAGCTGTAGGACACCCCTTATCGCCTATGTCTCTCATGTTACAGAACTATTTGAGGATTCGACGAAAGTAGCCAGTTCCGCTATGAGCTACCCAGATCCTCAAAGAATGGTTGAACCAGATACCGGGTTCGACTTCTAACAAGCGCCGGGCAGTCGCATAGCATGTGTTGGATGCTTTCTGTCTCTTCCTTATCTCCAGAGCTGTGGCAGAAATCGTGATGGGGAAAGTGCTCGGGAGACGCGAAATCCTAACACCATGTCCGTTCTTTTTCCGCCAGAGCTATATCCGTTTCTCTGATTTGCGATACGACGTCCTGTAATGGTCTCTTTATGTTCGTATCCGTTAGGTTAGCTGCCAGCGCTCAGCCGTTCCTGGCGCACTCGACCGCCGCCTCGTTATCAGGGACATCTGAGTGGCCCGGAACTCTGCAGAGGGTATTGAGTGGTGATGGATACGGTTGAGTCGTGTTACGCATCAGTTGACTGTTAACGTTATGAGTTGACAGAGCTTTAATTGCAGCCTGACTTTGAAACTTTCTGATCTAATTACACAGGTCAACATGGTTTAGTTGTTGGATAGATAATAGTAATTTTCAAAGAAATTTACTGCGTAGAATCCGAATCCGAGATCTGAATTGGCCCATTACGTCAGGATTAAATATTAACGACGTCAAAGGGATATATTTCAGAGCTTTGAATAGCCATAACTTTGCCCGAAAACTTTTCGTAATTGTTATCTTGAAGCTCTTAAATTAGGAAGGAAAGGTACGTTTTCATGTAGTTGGAGAGATAGAGCACGCCCGTAAAAACTTCAGGAGTATGGAAAATCGGCACTACTTACCTGTGCATAACCTCAAATATCTCAAAGTCCTTCTAAAGCACTTCGGAAATGACCTTTTGCTCTACTAACATGACCCTGGTATTTGTAGACCTGTTTGATCGATGCATTTGATTATAAAATGTATTTTATTTGTGACCACGGGGTTCCGCCCCTGCGTACTTCGCCAGCATCCTGCAAAGATGGTCATCGTCATTGAGGTACAAAGAGCTATGGTACATTTTTTATAGATCGCATTCCCTCACTACTAAAAACTTATACCCTTTATATCTCTACAGCTGGGCTGGTCAAGAACTAGCTAATCAATATGCCTTAGCCCCAATACACAGCGGCAACATCTTTGCTAGAAACGCTTGTCGGTCTTGGCAAGCAGAGATTAAACATGTGCCTAGCGGCAATGATTCCAATTCTACGGCGGTATTCCATTGCGTGGTCTTTCCCATCGCAGATACGGGCGTCTCCATGGTTCACGTCCTTCAAGGAATTAACCCTCGAATGCCATTTTAGCAGGAGCACTCAAATCCATGCGGACAACATGGCCCAGCACAATCAATGTAAATGCCAGGTCAATGTTGTCCAAAAGGTTAATCCGCTTATACAGTTTGTGACTGATTCCAATTCAGAAGTCACCATCTACATTAATCGGTACAAAGATGCTTCGATAAATGTTGCCTTATTGGATGTTGACAATGCTAATTCTCACTCTTGGTGTTCGACACAGGTCCACAAATGGAGCGGGATACCCAGTTGAAATAGGTCAGACATGTAGTAGGGCTACCCAAACAGATTTTAAGCCGATAAACCTCACAAGCTAGTCTTCTCTGACAACCCCAAGAACCACATATTATAACAATTTTATCTTCGAATTGTATTTTTCAGCGCTTTTTTGGGGTCGATGCACCCGAAGGCCTGATGACCCTATGCTCCACTGTCAGAAGAGGATAGCAAGAAGAAGAAGAACCTGAATCTGGTAAGATTGTATCACCCCTGAAAAGGGAACGACGGCAGTCCAAGGAACGTTGCAATTCTTGTCGATAAAAGACTGATCCTGTTTCTGGGTAAACCATTCTTTGAGGATCCGAGTTGTTTGGCTTTTGTGCCCATAGCGGATATGGCTGCTTTCGTCGAATCCTCAAAATGAGTTCTGCAATATGAGAGACTTAGGAGACTAGGTATGCTGTACAATTTTTAAAGCTCCTCCACAGTCCCTCCCCTCCCCTTCTCAATGCCTATCCCACCCTTTCTTTTACATTATGGCAACACAGCTTGATCTCTGGGTGATCTCTATATCTGAGCTGCCTAACCTTACCTATCACCTTAGTTTCTTACCACAAACAAATTGGCTTAAAAAAAGTTACTTAAAAAATACATATAAAATGTCTATTGGAAACTGCTTGTTTAACTGCTTACAAGTAGTTGGCACTTAAACAAGAAAGTTTTAGAGTTGCCATATTACATTCTAGAAGGAATATATTCTTTCTAGAAAATTAAATGCAAGGTAATCCAACCGTCGGACTGTATCCCCGTTCTTACTATGAGTATCCTCTAACTTTTGACAAAAAAGAAATCCTTTTCAATTGATCCGCTTTCCAATGCATGTTTGTCCAATCATAAAACGCTTTACCAAAGAAATTAAGCTAAATAAAACATAAGCTTTTGGCGTTCACAAAAATCCGCAAAAATAAAAGGAATCCTTTACCGAATATATATATATAAACTGTGACAGGAGAGGATTTGTACGTGTGCGATACTTAAAGCACGCAAACAATTGCAGTACAATGTCTTCAATAAAAACAACAATAACAACAACAACAATCATGAATGCCACTTGTGCCTCGAGTATCTGTGTGAGTAAGTCTCTGTGTGAGTGTACTCTGTGTGTATGTGTGGCATGCAGACAAGTTTTTGGCTTTTAACCTTTTTTAGGATTTGTTTCCAACGACAACTTGACCAAGCAGCATCTGCTACGCTTTCCTGTCTGCTCCTATCAAGAAAAGTTTTTATTTTTTTTATATATCCTTTAAATAAAATATTTTGTTGCCTCGGTGAAAAAAAAAATATATATATATATAACAATGCGACATGTCATTAAAATCATATGGTGCGTTGGTCAAAGGCAAACTGTAAAGCAGATAATGTTCAATGCTTTTTGACCCTGCACGCATTGTAGCCACCACAGTGCCATAGACCCGGATACGGTTCCGGACTCCGTCCAGGCTCTGGCCAAGGCACAACTTTAGCGCACGGCCATTTAACAACTAAATACAAATAGTTGCCGCCTCAAATATCCACCCACCAGAATGTGGTCAAAATTGAAATAAAAATAGACGAACCATTCAGTTCGCATACCGTCAAACATCGAGAGTTCTCAATGAACCCGGCAACCCACATGAAAAGTTTCCAATATCAGACTGCGAAAATTGTTTTCACTGGTGGGTTATTTGAATCCACAAAGAGACCAACTTTATGCGCTTGTTTAAATACACTTGAAGTTACATAAACTGGGGGAACAGAGGTTTACTGGAGCATTTTGTAACTAAAAATACAAGTTAAGTTAAATGAAAGAATTCCATTATTACTAGAATATTTAAATATTTTTGTTAGAAGAAAATAATAGTGCGTTGGTACAGTACCCTGATCCCCAACAAATATTCAATGATTTTAAAAGATTTGGGTGTAAAAATTTAAAAAAAAAGAATTTGTGTCTACAAAGCGATTTTTTGGGACTGTTGTTTTTTCTACAATATGATTGTTATTTAGTTTAAATAAATCATCTAGACAAAGGAGCTAACATTTAAAATTAAATTTAAAAACAAATTTTAATTAAAAGAATGATTAGATTGACCTGAACACGTAATCAATCAATAAATTAATTTCCTACCTGTCCGTCCATCATTCCGGAGCCTTATTTCCTTGAAATTTAGAAAGCTTGCAACATGATTTTATTTTCAGAAGTTAATTCCTATATTTTGGAACATATATATATATTTTCCCAACGATTCTTAACGGTAAAGTAAAATGATATAAATCGGTTTTTTAATACCAAATGTTATTTAACTTCAGCTGGTACTTCGTAAAATCATCTACGAGCAATTTTAAAAAAATAAATAGTCATCATGTGTAAACTTAAAATAAATATCTGAATTATAAAAACAATCTAGCCATTACTTTCAAAATCACGCAAAAGTTGTTCTTCGTCGAATCGACTACTACAAAATTTAACAATTATTTATCATCATGCTGAAAATTGTGAAAAATAAGAGAATTGTGAAATAAGGGTCCGGCACTCGAAGTGTAACCAATTAAAAAGGCCATAAATTCATTTTGGAAAATTACCTTTACTCAATTCAAGGTACAAAATGTGTAAAAATACTACGAAATTTAGAAACAATTTACTTTCGCTCAATATGGCCACCTTTTGCCTTCACTATGGCCTTGAGACGGTCCAAAAATGAATCGCAAGCTGCCCGAATGTGACTTGCAGGTATTTTGGCCCACTCGTGGACAATGGCTTTTTTCAGCGCCTCGAGACTGTTGTATCTTTTAGTTCGGACCTTGCTCTCCAAAATGGCCCAAAGAGAATAATCCATCGGATTCGCGTATGGTGAATTCGAAAGCCATTGTGTGGACGTTATGAAGTTCGGAACGTTGTTTTTCAGCCATTGAAACGTCCATGGTCTGCCACCGAAATGTTTGTCTGCCCACGGCTTCAAAGCAACCTCCAGAATACTTTCCCGATAATATTGCGCATTAACCTTGACGCCAGGCTCGATGAAAACGATTGGAGAGCGCCCATCTGCGGTTACAGCGGCCCAAACCATTATCTGTGGCGGGTGCTGCCTCCTGGTGGCCAATCGATGACTCAAATTCTCGTATGAACGGTCCCTCAAGTAAACCCTATCGTTTTGAGAGTTTACGAATTGCTCAATTGTAAAAACTTTCTCGTCAGAAAACACAATGTTCGGCAATTGACCGCTTTCGGCCAAGCGAAGCAACTCCTTCGCTCTCTCAAGTCTGACTTGTTGCTGCTTCGGTGTGAGATCATGTGCCTTTTGGATCTTGTAAGGCTTGACCTTGAGATCATTTTTCAGTATGCGACGGATGCTACGGTCAGATATTTTCAGTTCTTTCGCCATTTGATTGGCACTTCGTCGGGGATTTCGCTCAAGTCGCTTCTTCACTTTTTGAACCATCTCACGTGACGTTGCAGTCTTTTGATGACCACCTCCATGACGTTTTGCGATGCTACCAGTATCATTGTAACGAGTTATGGTGCGATAAACAAAAACTTTATTTACTTTAAGGTGTTCGAACTCACGAACAATCGCTGGTTGTGATTTTCCAGCTAAATATAATGCAACTACACTATTACGTTTGAAATCCATTACCGTGGATTAGCGTTACACTTCGAGTACCGGACCCTGTAAGATCGCAATGAACCTGAAAGAATTCGGTCAAGACAAGTTTGAATCGAGCTGCAAACTGATCTTAAAATCTTATATTTTTCTAGATAAGCTAACTAGAGCGTCTTACGATGTTCATTCACTTTAAGAGTATTCAAAAAGTTTGGGCAGGACAACGTCTGCCCGGCCCTCTAGTTTTTATATAAATTTTGCCTTGTTTTTCTACTCAAATCCCTTAGATTTCCAAAAGTGTATTGCAGCTTTAGCCAACTAAATTTGCAAGTTTCAGGCTTCATAAAATGACACGGTTTCTCATTTTCTTATCAACCAACTCTAGATAAAATTATCTCTTATAAGTACGTAGCTTTGGAATAAGGCTACAAAAACGATTTCTGCAAAGGAGCTGCAGTTACTCAAGTCTTTTGGTAGACATTTTGGATTTAAATACAAAAATTCTTCAAATAGCTATTCTATGGGATCATTGAATCATATTATTTGTTTTGATAAAACGATGAATAATAATCGATAATGTTGGAAAAATATAAGAACCCAAACTAAAAAAAATACATTCCTTTGGTGAATCGTAGTGGATTATGGGGACAATATTGCTTCTTTGGATCGAGAAAGAGTACTTTAACATTTATCCTAGTCGAGATCTCGGTGTATAAAATAAAAAAGGGTCTTTAGTCGATACATAATTTAAAACATGTTCAAAATCTTATAACAAGTTTCTACAAAAATTCAAATCTTTGAACATCTTAAGTAAAGAGCATACAATCTTCGTTAGACTCTCAGACAGTTATCACAGCTGTTACGAATTTTTCTAAATATTTTTCTCAATGACCGCAACGTGCTTAACTCTACGTATGCAAGTGTATGTACTATGTAAGTACATAAATATGTATATATGTAAGTATATGTACTGAACTATATGTGATTGTGTGTGTGATTTTATTTTGTGTGGGTGTACGGTAATTGCCAGACAGCTTTGGGTTTTGGTGTCTGCATTGGAGGAGTCGTAGTCCGGCAAGTCGTAGAGTTGCCGCCCGCGCTCAATGTGCATTGAATTTCATGACGTCATTAGAGTGTTAATGGCGTCAGCCCAAGTTGCAAAAAAAAATCGAAAAACAAGTTTACACATTTTTAATGAAAATTTAAACAGCGTAAATAATTTGCTAGGCTGCAGACGGAGTCGGAAACTCTGCCTACTCGGTGGAGGAAACTTCTCCTCCGCTACTCGGAGAAATGTTTCCTGCAATTAAAGTTACGTTAAAGTTGGTAAGTGAAGTGTGAGCTGTTGCGGTGTGCCAAAATGTTCCCGCTTTGAAGTTGACTTAACTGACTGACGGTAGCTTAAGGGTTAATGTTTGGCTATGCTCGTGTCTGTGCGTGCACTGGCGTGTGCAAATTTGTAGCCTAGATTTAGGCGCGTTGTCATGACAACTTTTGTGTTAACATGATAGCCAAGTTAGGTGATTGAATTACCAGATTGAATGCGTTGGTTATGGCAGAGCTTGCAGCCATGTTGCCACATAATAACCAGAGCCCCAAAAATTTCGACATCATTTTGGTTACCTGTTCAGGGTTGTGTCTAGAATTTCATTGCGTTTTATTCGGTTGAATTTCCATTTGGCCATAAATTATAAATAAATTGTGTATTTCCAACAAGCACTAAATTATAGAGCTGGTTTGGTAAGCAATTAATTGTAAGGTTTGTGAGTTTCTTGGTATAGGAATTAGTTGGCTGTAATATTTGTGTAGTTGGATTAAATGGAAGGATTAAGGATTCAAATTGAGTGTGAAAATGTGAGGTGAATTAGACTAAAACCGAAAATGAATTTTGCATGCTAAGGCATTGCCATGGGTATGAGCTTTACGAGTGCATATCAACATTCCCGGAATTCATATGAACTAGGGAGTTAAAATTTTACAAAATTTATTCGGTTGAACGCAATGGGTTTTATTTAGCCTTTTGCGTGCGTATCGACAACAAGTTCCCGGAATTCATATGAACCAGCGAGCTCAAATTTTTACAAAATTTGTTCGATTGAACTTTTTAATTCATATGGCTTTCTGGCCAGTTGCAATTCCGTATTTACCTCACACTATGAGAAAAAAACAATTTTTCTAAGAATTAATAAAATAATAATTTCGAAACCTTTTCGCACTAACTGCCTCAAAAAACTCTTGTAAACTACTTAATACTTGAATATACAGTCGGGCTACAAATTATTCGAACATATTATAAACTTGATTAAAATCTTAACCAAATCTAGGTTTCTTTGACTGCCAAGTCAAATTTGTCACTACCAAAAAACTATTCTCTAAAAATCTTTTAAAATCATTTCAAAGTTTTTACGATTTTATACAAAATTTTAATCATGAATACTCTCATGGATTTTACCATTGATCTTATCAAGGACTTTGTGCCATTATCGACAACGCTATTTTTGTTAGAAATGGGATCAAATTGTGTGCCGGAACCGCTTTTGTCCTGCTTGGAATTAGGTATTAAGGCGACATTCGTATCTCGGCGGTTGGTTAAATTTGCATATAGCCTAAAGCTTCTTTGGTATGTTAAGAAAATAGATACATTGGTAGCAAAAATCCTGATTAACTTGGAGAAGAAAGAGCAATATGAGAGAGAAGGAAATATTCAGATGGACATAAACACTATGAAGATCCTAATCAAGCAGTTAAAGGAGCTTAAAAATCTGAATAAAAATCGAAAAATTCTTGTGGCTCAATTTAACACTTTTTACATTTTCTAAACGCAGTTTTACTGAATACCTAAGTTTGTTAAATTTCGAAACGTTTTGTTTTTAAAAAAAGATTTCCAATAAGCATAATTCAAGCATTAAGTTACCTCTACAAATGCAGATGAAGCAAATAATTTGTAATTGATCGTAGTCGTTTCGACGAAGAGCATTCTAAGTGTGCCTAAAGTAAAAACAAGCATATAAGTTTAAATAATATAAGTTTCTTTGCACAAAATTCCTAAAAATATGTTAAATGCAAAAAATGCATAACTATTAAAATGTTATGAAAATAAATACATTTTATAAAAAAAATGGGGTGCAGTCTAGGCGGTGCCCGACAGTGGAATACCCTGTACTTTTTCTTCCGAACATATTCTTTCCTACTAAGAACTTTTCAATTGGAATTAATTTTATATTTTGGTGAAATTCGATATTTATACGTGTAAGTTCAGAAAATTTTAACCGATCGTGATCAAACTCTAAAGTTACGTCAAAAAAGCAATTTAAAGCATATGGGATTAATTTCAATTTTGGAAGGTCCACATCCATAAAATTTGGATATGGATTTGTTGATTAGAGCCACATAAATAAGCTTATCACAAATTGTGATTCGGGGTCACTTGTAAATTACTTAAATTACTTAAAACATGAAATAAATTTTAGAAAATCATCCTATAAAAACAATAATTAAATCTTCTACTATTTTTTGCTTTGAAAAAGAAAAACGAATTAAGTCCAAGTATCTCCAAAAAACTTTTTATAGAGCCCATTAATTTATAGAAAAGAGCTATACATCCGCTGAAGACAAAAAGTCTAGAAAAAATTTTAATCTTGTAAAACTTTCTGCTATTTAAAAAGTATTAAAATATTTTTGAAGTTTTAGAAAATATGATTGTGTGCTAAAAAAAACCTAAGTATAAAAATAAAAAATTAAATTTCTTATTATTAAAATTTGTATGTGGTATGGAAAAAAACCAATTAAATTGAAATATACTTCAGCAACATCCTATAGAACCCATTAATTAATGGAAAAAAGTAAGACGTCCGTTGAAAGCAAAAAGTTCCGAAAAACAGTTTGATATATTATTTTTTGAAATATTATTTTATTTAAAAAGTGTTCAAATATTTTTGATATATTTATTTTTAAAACATATTCTGAAAATTTTAAATTTGTTACAGATATTAGACTAGTTGAGGAGCTCTAGGGCTTGAAGGGAGCATAATAGATCCTAAGAGTCATAGTGCAGCTTTTTCCAACAATATATAAAATATTTCAAATTTTCGTTGCGAGGCTTTAACTTAAAATTAAAAATATAAAATGTAAAAAATGCAGATGTCCGAATTCCCGAATATTTTCCGGCATGAGTGCCTAATATACAAAATGATGTTGATTTTTTGAAAATAACTTACCTCTACTCCTCAAATCTAGTCCATTTAAACTTTGAGGCAGATATTATTTTTTTTAGGAAAAAACGAAGTAGACCATGTTAACTTTTGAAACTGAAATGAAAGAATATTGTTTTCATTAAAAATTTATCATGGCAATAAACTTTTTTTTATGTGCCTACTTATTCGTATACCTTTTAAAATTAAGCAAAATTTGAAATTAAAAATTCTTATTTTTACATGAATTATGCGATGACAACAATCATCGGTTTTATATTTTTATATCGGAACAGGATTTATGTCAATTCAGTTCCATTTTGCAAAAATTTATTGTGAGATTTGTCTAGACACTAAAATTCGGAAACTCTATTGCGTTTTCTTCAAAAATGTATTGCATTATTATGATAGTGACTACAAAAATCTATTTTATATTTTCGAAACTTATCGCACTAAAACTGAAATAAATCCAATATTTTAAATAGCTCCTGTAAAAAGAATTAAATATTTCATTAGAAGCTAAAAAAGTTACATAAACAATTAAAAATAATATTTCTCCTAAAAAATCTTTAAAATAAATTATACGAATATCAAAATCGTTTAGTTTTAGAAACTTATCGCGTCAAAACGGAAATGAATCCAATATTTTACATAGCTTCTGTGTTGCAATTTGGAAAGTTTTTTCTGAATATTAAAAATTGCGTAATTTTTTTGTGTTATCTTCAAAAATTTGTGGCCCAATGATGTTGCTTACAAGACCAGTTTTAAGTCATAAGGAAATTATTTAAAGTTATCTGAGGACCAGTCAAAATTTTTACACAATTTTATTCCGATAAGATTTTCAGTTGTATTTCTTGGTATACAACGATAAATATTCATCGATACATTATCATCACCCATTGCGCTTTTGAAATGAAACTAATTTTTCTTTAAGCTCTTGAATTCCAACCAAAAGATCAAATACATAGGGTGTGCCTTATGTTAGTTTGGTTGTTAAACACTGCAAATCCAGCTTGTATTTGCTATTTGCCCAAATTTGTTAGAAAATATACACCTAAAAATTAAAGTTAAAAAACACATCAACAACTGCCCCACCCCATATTAATATATAATATAATACAAAGCTAGGTTCGCCCAAATAAGCAGACTTTAGTTTAACTTAAATTCTCTCAAATCAATACAATATAATCACCCATTTTCTATTTGAATTCAATCTAATTTTTTGTTTTGAAGCTCTTGAATTTCGACCAAAACATTATATATATATGGTGGGTCCTCTGTCGGCTTGGTTGTTAAGCGCACATAATTAAACTTTTTTTAGGTATTTGCCCAATTTTGCTGGATTATGCATATAAAAGTTAAAGTTAAAAAACACATGAAAAGCTTCCGCACCCTATATTAATATACAAAGCTAGGTTCACACAATCAAGCAAACATTAGTTCAGCTTAAATTCTTTCATATCGATACATTATCATCACATAATTCCCATTTAAAATGAAACTATATTTTCTTTAGCTCTCGAGTTCCAACCAAAACATGAGATATACTCGTATAGGGTGGGACAGCTGTTGGTGTGCCTGCTAACTGAATTTTATACTACTTTTTTATACTAATATACAAAGCTAGTTTCATCAAATTAAGCAACTTTAGTACAACTTAAATTCTCCTAAAAGACAGAAAGTTAAATTCATTAAACTAATCTTCATTATTTTTTTTAATGAATCTAATAAACTTAGCTCATACAATTAGATACTTTTTTCAGCTGTCAAATTTCAACCTGCAAAACTTTGGCATACAACTTAAAAAAAGAGCGTCGAAAAAATAGAAAAACTATTTAACTTTAACAAAAGAATGCAGTTCTTGGCAGTAGTAAAAGTTTTGCTATTTGCAGTAGAGTTGCCAAACCCTCTCTGCCACTCCCCTTCTGTGACTGACGACGACTCCTCCTACTCTTACTCTCTTACTCCCACGCGCTTTATATTCATATTTTAACTTCAACTCTTGGCCAAACTACAGTTATGAAAGCGTAATGACACAAAACCCAAGAAAACTCGAAGCTGCGACAAATGCACGTAATGGCTGAAGAGAGGCGTCAGCTGACGCTCATTGGCAAACACTGCGGTGAGAATAATATAAAAAAGTGTAAAAAAGAGAAGTAAAATATGTAAACAAAATGAAAAATGTAATAGAAAGTGTAAAAAATTTGAGACTGCTGGTGTGAAGTTGAACAGGCAGGAGACACCTTTTTGCGTGCAGCTTTTGACTCACTCTCTCTCTCTCATACTCTTCTACGTCACGGGATTTTTTTGCGTTTTTAATGCAGCCTTTTAGCTTACCGTAAATTATTTACAGTTTGCTAAATCCGTAGTGTTTTTTTTCTGGACGATTTATAGATTAGATTTATTTATTCATTTCAGCTTTTTGAAGCTTTTATTTTAAATTTATTTAATTTATCACTTAGCGTACAATAAATGCTAAGGTCAGTGGCGGATTTAGCATTTTATAAATTTTATTTTATTTATTTATAAATTTAAATATTATTAGGTGGTTAAATAAATCAATGATAACTAACGTGATTTTTGATCCCATACATAATAAATTTAAAAAAATATATTTGTTTAAATAAATAAAATAAAATAAAATGAAACTAAATTAAAATAAAAAAAAATGATATCATATGATTTGATATAATATGAAATGATATGAAGTGATACGAAATGATATGAAATGATATGAAATGATATGAAATGATATGAAATTATATGAAATGATATGAAATGATATGAAATGATATGAAATGATATGAAATGATATGAAGTGATATGAAATGATATGAAATGATAAGAAATGATATGAAATGATATGAAATGATATGAAATGATATGAAATGATATGAAATGATAAGAAATTATATGAAATGATATGAAATGATAAGAAATGATATGAAATGATATGAAATGATATGAAATGATATGAAATGATATGAAATGATATGAAATGATATGAAATGATAAGAAATGATATGAAATGATATGAAATGATATGAAATGATATGAAATGATAAGAAATGATATGAAAAGATATGAAATGATAAGAAATGATATGAAATGATATGAAATGATATGAAATGATATGAAATGATATGAAATGATATGAAATGATATGAAATGATAAGAAATGATATGAAATGATATGAAATGATATGAAATGATATGAAATGATATGAAATGATATGAAATGATATGAAATGATATGAAATGATATGAAATGATATGAAATGATATGAAATGATATGAAATGATATGAAATGATATGAAATGATATGAAATGATATGAAATGATATGAAATGATATGAAATGATATGAAATGATATGAAATGATATGAAATGATATGAAATGATATGAAATTATATGAAATTATAAGAAATGATATGAAATGATATGAAATGATATGAAATGATATGAAATGATATGAAATGATATGAAATGATATGAAATGAAACGAAATGATATGAAATGAGATGATATAAAATTATATAAAATGATATGATTCATTCAAATGAAAAGAAATAAAATAAAATGAAATAAAATATAAAAAATTAATAAAATAGAATAAAAAAAAAAAAAATAAAATAGAATAAAAAAAATAAAAATAAATTAGAATATATCAGGTTACATTACCCTTAGAAGATTTCAGTTGGGGAACTGTATGGAAGAATCTTCAGAAAATCGATTTTTTTTAAGCTAAATTGGTAGATTGTTGGAAATGATATCCCGAAGTGGTTTAAAAAAATATATTATTTTAACAAAATCTAATAAAAGGAAATAAAAAATAAAAATAAAATAAATTCAAATAATAAAAAATTATTAAAAAAAAAATATATATTTCAGTTGAGGGACTTTAGTGTAGAATCTTCAGAAAACCAATTTTTTTTTAAGCTTAATTGGTAGAGAGTTAGAAATGATATCCCGAAGTGATTTAAAAAAAATAATCTCCCATACTTATAAGAGGCTCTTGCAGTCGGCCCAATTTTAAAACCTTAAAAGCATTTTTCTGAAATCCATCTTTTTTTAAAATGGGCTTATGAATAACTCAGTCAATTTTTATCCGATCGATTTGAAATTTTGACACAATCATTAGAACATAATTTTTCTATAAATCACGTAGGATTTGTCAATTTAATAAAATCGTTTTAATTAACAATTCATTTTTCTATTTTAAAACTTTAAAGCATTTTTCTGTGAACAAATTTTTTTTCGTATGGGCTCCACGGATAACTCAGTCTCCTTTTATCCGATGGATTTGAAATTTTGGCACAATTATAAAATTTTTATGAAGCACGTATGATTTGGTCAAATTAGTAAAATCGTTTTATTTTACAGCATAATTTTCATAATTTTTGATTAAGAAAAAATATTTATTTTTAATTATGCCATTATTTGCTAGTTAATATTTTTGAGAAGCCCTACATGGTTCACTTAATTTGTTTTATAGATTAAGAGCAACAATTTTTTTTATGTTTTAGATCAATAATGTTGTCAAAAATCTGTCATGTTGAAGGACTCTCCGAAATTAAAAAAAAAAATAAGTTATTTATTCGTAGCTTCCTACAGGAATCATTTAATTATTTATTAAAAGTTAATTTTTGTAGCTCCAAATATGTAAATATAAACAGTCTAAAACGGAAACAGAAAAATTATGACCAATTTTAGGGTCCATCAATTACTTTCGGATCGGTCTTTAAATTTACAGTCGCATAGAAAACTTTTATGGCGGTAAGGTTATTAAATCGCGAGATGTTGAATTGATTTGAATACATTGTACAAATTCTTTAAATTTTGAATATAAAAGAAAGTTTCTTTAAAAAATCGATCTCTCCCTTAAATAATAATCACAGGTCAACATGGTTCAGTTGTTTTAAAGTTAAGAGTTTTCCGAAGTAATTTGGTGCGTAGAATTCGAATCCGGCGTCAGAACTGGCCCATCACGTCAGGATTTTGAGATATTTGAGGTTATGTACCAAAAAAACGGCGATTTTTCCTACTTTTGAGGTTATGTACAGGGCGCAAAAATTTTTGCGGTCTTTCTCTCCAGTTACATCATTTAGTACAGCTCTTACCCTTTAATTTAAGGGTTCAAGAGATCAATTACGATTTTTTCGCAAAGTTATGGCTTTTCGAAGTTACGAGATATATCCCTTCGACGTCATTAGCATTTGCAATAAGCCTTTAACATCATGGTTCAGTTGTTGAAAAGCTAAGAGTCATTTCCGAAGTAATTTGGTGCGTAAAATCCGAATCCGGCGTCAGAACTGGCCCATCACGTCAGGATTTTGAGATATTTGAGGTTATGTACCCAAAAATAACATAACCTCAAATATCTCAAAATCCTGACGTGATGGGCCAGTTCTGACGCCGGATTCGGATTCGCCGCACCAAATTACTTCGGAAAATGACTTTAGCTTTCCAACAACTGAACCATGTTGACCTGTGTTATCTCAAAGGCTTATTGCAAATGCTAATGACGTCGAAGGATATATCTCAAGTTCGAAAAGCCATAACTTTGCGAAAAAAATCGTAATTGATCTCTTGAACCCTTAAATTAAAGGTAAGAGCTGTACTAAATGATGTAACTTGGAGAGAAAGACCGCAAAAATTTTTGCGCCCTGTACATAACCTCAAAAGTAGGAAAAATCGCCGTTTTTTGGTACATAACCTCAAATATCTCAAAATCCTGACGTGATGGGCCAGTTCTGACACCGGATTCGATTCTACGCACCAAATTACTTCGGAAATGACTTTAGCTTTCCAACAACTCACATGACCCATGTATTTGTAGACCTGTGTAATTCATACAGTTTTTCTCTTTATAAAGAAATACACTAAGAAAATTAAATATTGTTGTTCGTGGGTACTCCAAAAAGCAGATAGCTAGAAAGTCTCATTCCATAGCAAAAGTTTGAGATAATGCAAAATTTTCATAGAGAAAAAATATAATTTAATTAATCAAAATACTTGAAAATTTTGAATCATGTGACGTCACTACTAATATGCTACTTCGAAGCCAACGTCACCTTACTTTTTGACGTCATGCCAGCTTTGGCACTTTAAACAATAGATCGCTAGAATAGCTCTCATTTTGATGCTACAAGCGTAATTTAATTAACCAACTTCGACTATGTGACGTCACTAATACTAACATGCCACTTCCCAGCCAACGTCACCTTACGTCTTGACGTCATGCCAGCTTTGGCACTTAAACACAATTAGCAAACGAGAGCAGCAGCTTTGGCAAGACTTATGTATTTTCTTGGACCTCTTGCGACCGAGGCGCGACAACATTAATTAGATTAAAATGCCTACAAATCATTAAAACGGCACCCGGGTGGCATCCACCGATGTTGGGGCAAGCTGCTGTAAGCTCACACATTATTCACACGCCTCGCAACACACAATTTCGCATACAAAATGCAAATTGTATAACTAGAAGTGGATCCCAGGCCATGAAAACCATCCAAGCCAACAACACCCAAAACTCGTGGAACCCCGAGAAACCCCGAAAAACCGGTCAAACCAAGCGGAATAAAGCAATTTAAGGCGTGCTGCGAGAGCAACAACAAAAACAACAGCAACCACAAAAACATTACCAATACAACAACAACACCACCACACAAAACAAATCACTCTCAAAAAATAACAACAATAATAAACAAGAGCAAATACTACAGAACATAGAAGCGAGAACAATTACAAAACTATAACCCTCCAAAGGATTCCCGAAACAAATAAACTAAAAAATGCCCCCAAAAACAGTCAGACGAACAACTACAACAACAACAATGCGAAAGAGGCGCAAAAGAGCAAGAAAAGAATGGGGGAGCAAAAAGAAAAAAATTCCAAACAAATACCCAAAATCCCAAGCCGCGAGGCGTGAATAAAAGGCAGACAAACACGCGTAAACAAAATGGCCGTAATCAGCTGTGGGATTGCCTTTGGTCCCCTACACTAAATGAGCATAATTGGGTTGCCATTTGACATGTGTTGCGTAGGGATATGTCTATGGAAGGGGCTCTCTATGTAAAGACAGATACAAACAAATCAGTGTGCTGCATAATTGAACGCATGTCAAAATAAAGACAGAAACAAAAAAAAACAGGAAATAAATAACAAAGTATATAAAGAAAAGTAGCCAAATGTTGATGGGAAAGGATAAAGCTTAATGCGATGACGTAGATAAACAAAAACAGAGCAGCAGTATGGGACAGAAATATTCTCAAGAGCTTTTTCGTGATGTTTCCAAGTTTATTTAGCTTAGGCCGTGAAAAACTTTTGTTTAAGTTTTGTCTTAGAATTTTCTTATGTTCTATTCTTATACAGCTAAAAAGAAAAAGGCAAAAAATATATTTTTTTTATTTTTAATATTATTTATTTCTTTCGCAAAGTTATTGCGTGATCAGAGGGAAATTTTCGGAATTCAAATTCGTTTTTTTTCATATTTAAATTTTCACATAAAGGATTCCGCTTATGCAGTGGAAAATTTTGTTTTGGTTTTCTCTTGAAATTTACTTATGTATGTGCGATTCTTCTGCAACTCCAAGGAAATACGGAAAACTAATTTTTATACCCTGTACCGTATGGTACCAAGGGTATATGAGGTTTGTGCAAGCCGAAAATGTATGTAACATATAGAAGGAGACGTCGGAGACACCCAAAGCTACCTAAAATATGATCAGGGTGAATAGAGAAGTCGATATACCCATGTCCGTCTGTCCGTGTGAACACCTATATCTCAGAGATGGTAAGAGCTAGAGTTACCAAACTTTCACATTAGATCCCATATTATTCCATAGGAGGCAAGTTTATTTTATTTTTTTGATATCGGGGATAAATTATATATCCCCCATGGGGTGAGACGACCTCGACAAAAAAAAAGCGTTTTAGATGAATAATTCGTTTGTTTATGAAGATATCGTAACCAAATTTGGCATTCGAAAGTTTTTTATAGTGCCCAATCACTGTACTAAATTTGATCGAAATCTGTTGACTATATCATATAGCTCCCATAGGACCGATCGGCCAAAATAACTTTTAAAGAAAATTAGCTATATTTCGTTTTTTAATAAAGATATCGTAACCAGATTTGGCGTTTGAAAAAAAAAATTTTTTAGACCACTTAAGCAATGTGCCAAATTTGAACAAAATCGGTTGACTATATCATATAGCTCCCATAGGTCCGATCTTCCAAAAAATCGATTTTTTAACTATATTTGTTGTGTTTCGTTTGTTTGTTAAGATATTGGGACCAAATTTGACATTCGTAAGTATTTTATAGTTCCTAAGCACTGTACTAAATTTAATCCAAATCGTTTGACTAGATCATATAGCTCCCATAGGACCAATCGGTCCAAAAACACGTTTTTTATACAAAATTCGATGTGTTTTGTTTGTTTGTAAAGATATTTGAAATAAATTTGGCATTCATATCTTTTTTAAGGTATTTAAGCACTGTGTCAAATTTTATTGAAATCGGTTGACTATATCATATAGCTCCCATAGGACCGATCGGTCAAAAAAAAATTTTTGCTTAAAAATTCTTCTGTTTTTGGTTTTTTGTGAAGAAATCGGACTTTATTACAAGCTAGTGGTACAGGGTATCCTAAAGTCGTCTGCTCCCGACTTTACGTCCGCCATTTTTTTTTTAATTTTGAGTGAAAAAAAAAATAAGAAAATATTTTGGAATTTAAATAAATTTTTTTCTCATATTTAAATTTTCGAAAATCTGTGACCTTAATTATACAAAAAGTTAATTTTTATAATAATTAATATTTATGAAATTAAATTTTTTTCCAGTTTTTAAATGCTGGAAACTTATACCAAAAATCGTTTAGTATCGATTTTTTTCTGAAGAGGCAATACTTTTAATTTATTTTTTTCTCAGCGCATTTTCCAATATTTCGAAATTAAAAAAAAAATTTTTATATTCAAATTTTCGAAAAATTGAGGCCGTGAACTAATTTTTTTTAATAATTAATATTTTATGAATTTAAATTTTTTAGCTTCCATTTTTTTATAAAAGGGGAAATTTTTTTTTTCTCGGCGCATTTGGTAGTTTTTTGTAATAATAGACAAATGCAAAATTGAAAAAAAATTTAACTAATCTGTCTGTCATTTTTTTTTAGAACCTAATTAAATAATTAAATAATAATCCATAGAATAAGTATCAGAACAGTAGATTACGTATTTAATGTATATGGTGTTATACTATTTTCCATTATTTGATTCGAAGCCGGACCAAAATAATATATTCGAAATACAAAGCCCTTTTTAATTAGTTTTCCGTTTATCGAAAGTTTTGTGTTAAATATTAAAAAAATATTAAAAAAATATTAAATAAAAATTTGAAGTTTCAAAAACAATTGAATTTAAATTTCCTTCACAGAAACTTTACGAAAAATTGAATGCGGCCTAAAATTCTGAAGTTATAAATGGTATTTGATTTAAAAAAATCGTACAAAGGGTTTGGACTCCAACCTCATACAAACAGACATACACTTTTTTATATATAAGATAACAGACTTAAAAGTTTTTTATCTTTTGTTTTTACTTTTTTTTTTAGAGTTTTACCTTAGACAGCTTTTTGTTGAATGACAAAATTAAAAAAAAACAAGATTTTTAAAATATTTTGAAAATTTTAACTTTTAGGCTCGTCTTGTTTATACTCTTTTTAATAGTTTCACCATATATGTATAGCTTTCTGTCGAATTAAAAAAAATCCTAAATTTCTAGATTTTAAAATTTTTTTAAATTTAATTTTTATCTACGACTTTTTTAAACTCTTTTGAGGGTTTCACCTTAAAGAGCATTTTGTTAAATTACAAAATTCAAAGATTTCCATATTTTCCAAAACTTTTTAAAATAAAAAATTAATTAATTAATTAAAATTTTATTATTACAATATTTTTTTAAAGTTAACAGGCCTGAAACTATTTTAATCTTTAAGCTCTTGTTTATACTTTTTTTAATAAAGTTTTTATTGAATTACAAATTCGAAGATTTTCATATTTTCCAAATTTTTAAAAAATTAGCTTTGAAACATGTGTTGATTATGCTCTTTTTAATAAGTTTACCTCAAAGAGCTTTATGTTAAATTAAAAAATTTAAAGATTTCTAGATTTTTAATTTGTTTTAAATTAGTTTTACCTAATAGAACTTTTTGTTTAAGTACAAAACGCAAAGATTTCTAGATTTTCAAAATGTTTTAAATATAACTTTTAACCGCGACCAGCAAAAAATGCCATATTTCAATAAAAATCATTAATTAAAATTTCAAACAATTAATTTTTCGCTGAAATCTCTACTTTTCCTCTCTCTCACTCCTTTTTTCTAACTCTCCTTCCTACAAAAATATATTTCCAATCAAATACCAAAAGTTTTAAGTCTCCAGTCGATTCCATAAATACCCTCCTTTATTTATTGAAAAACTTTTTCTACTTACAGCGCATTCCTTTAACCCCAAGCCCTAAACAGCCGCAAAACAAACTCTCAAATAAAAGAATGAATCTCTTTAACTGCCCCTCCTTCCCTCCCACCCATTAAGAGCAACAAGAGCTTACATTTTTCACTCAAAACGAAAAAAATAAAAGGATTTCACTTTTAGCTCAACACTTGCCAAAGAGTGCAGCTTTTTGCTTCGCCTTTTCGGAATTGAGCAGCTCGCAGTCGACGTCGACGCAGACGTCAACGCCGACGTCTCTAAGCTGTTTTTGTTTATTATACACTGTACTTAGAGTATAAGGAGTATATTAAGGTGAAATGAAAAGAAGAAAAACTAGTTGGAATCGGGAAAGAATATGTGAAGAGATATTCATTGAGCCATATTAGCCAATTTCACCCGAAATCCAAAAAGATACAAGTGTGAGGGGTCTCACCTAAAAAAATTAAAGAAAAAGCATTTGAAGTTGATGGGCTGGCAAAAAAAAGTTGGATCCCCCAAAGTATATTTCATATATATATATATTTATAAACAGATATTCGTGCGGAACCAGGATTAAATTTGGGAGCCATTTGAAACTTCAAAGTAAAATATATTGTGTCAATTTGTTTTCCGGAAATTGTAATGTACACTCCCACCGCTGAATACTTTCCAGCAGTTTTGATTTTTATAAGTTGCCAGAATGTCCCTAATTACTAGGTCAAAAATTAGCACGATCTGTCAACGAGTTAATTATATATTTCAAAGCTCCCAAAAATCTGTCAACCCATTTTCTCAACTTTTGGGAGAGTCCAGACCGCGGATCCGCCGCTGGATAGATAGAAGCTGTGTTTTTCCGTATTTACATAACGTGTGCTTCTTGAAAAGAATAAGAAGTAGGAGATAGAGATTGAAAGGAGGTTTTTTTCGGGATCTCAGAGTATTTTATAGTCGTTATTTCCAGATTTTCGTCATTCCACTTGTTTTTGTTTGTTGTTCGGCGCAATGGCAGGCAAAACGCCTTAATCAGTGCTCGTAAATCTTTGATGTTTCATTTATGCCAGTGCTAAACGTTTTTTAAAATGGTTGCCGCGACAACACTGGAGATTCAAAAAAAAAAAAAGAAAAGCGAGCCACGCTCGTGCTATTTATTTTAAGGTTCAATAAAGTCTATGTGAATCATATATATTGTATATTTTACTATATATATCTATTATCTATTTATGTACATAGACTGCTTTGTGTTAAGCTTTGACATAATTTATGGCAAAAGGGATAATGCATTGTGTCAACTTACTTTAATGAAATTTGCAGGATACAGCGAAAAATGGGACAAAAGGAAGCTAGACACTGTGCAGCTTTTTTTGGAAACGTATTTTGGTTGCGGGATGATTCTATTTCGGGCTGAGAGTGCCAAGTGATTATTGCAAAATTTTGACTTTAAGGCAGTACTTTTTATGTGATTCTTTGATTTTGTCCTTTCTGCTTTTCTAGAGTTCTGAAAAGCATAGCATTTATCATATATCATCATTAGAAAGCAAACACAACAAATTTAGCATCAAACACCTTTTTGTGTCCGATCGGACCTATGGTTGCTACATAAAACGTCAATCGGTTTTGATGAAATTTGGTAGAGAACTTAAGAACTTTCTAAAGCCAATTTTAAACTATCCAACTTAATGTTTTGTAAAAATTTGACTTATTGTACTTTTTACAAAAATTCCCATTAATTCCATAATTTTTCTACGATTTTAATCAACAATCACTCGAAAATCGTCTTATTTAATCAAACTTTACGAGCCATGAAAAAAACTCTATGAAACAAATTTTTGGAATTTTTCAATTAAAGTTTCAAATAGATTTTTTATTAAATTTGCTGAAAAATATTTATATGAAATTTGATGCAGAATTTAAAAACTCTGAAAAACTTTGGAATGTCAAATTTGAACTATCTATCTATCTATCTTTTATTTTTACGAGCCATAAAAAAAACTGCTTGAAAAGATTTTTAAAAATTTATAAATTTACGTTCGATATAGATTTTGTTTTCTAAATTTGGTGAACTCATTTTAGAGCTCTAAGAAAATTTATTTTTATACTTTTCCCAAAATTTTATTTAATTCGATAATTTTTCTCCGATTTTGATACACAACCACTCAATTTCTTCGTAATTGATCGAACGTTACGAGCCATGAATAAAACTGTATGAAACATTTTGTATTTAACTTTTAAATTTACGTTCGATATATAATTATTTAAAAATTTGCTGAAAATTACGAAACATTTATCCGTTTATCAACAATCAAACCTTAAATTAAAAAAATTGCGTACGTAAAGTCAGGCGCGGACGACTTTACGATACCCTGTACCACTAGCTTGCAATAAAATTTAAAACATTTTTTTTTGACCGATCGTTCCAATGGGAGCTATATGATATAGTCAACCGATTTCGATCAAATTTGACACAGTGCTTTATTACCTTAAAAAAGATCTGAATGCCGAATTTAATTCAAATATCTTTACAAACAGACGAAACACAACGAATTTTGATTTTAATCAAATTTGGTACAGTGATTGGGAACTATAAAAAACTTTCGAATACCAAATTTGGTTACGATATCTTCATAAACAAACGAATTATTCATCTTAAACTTTTCTTTTTGTCGAGGTCGTCTCAAACACCCACATGGGAGCTATATAATTTATCCCCCGATATCAAAAAAATAAAAAACTTGTCTCCTATGGAATAATATGAGATCTAATGTGAAAGTTTGGTAACTCTAGCTCTTACCATCTCTGAGATCTAGGCGTTCAAACGGACAGACGGACGGACAGACGGACGGATTGACGGACGGACAGACGGACGGACAGACGAACATGGGTATATCGACTTCTCTATTCACCCTGATCATATTTTAGGTATTATTGGGGTGTCTCCGACGTCTCCTTCTATATGTTACATACATTTTCGGCTTGCACAAACTTAATATACCCTTTGTACCATACGGTACAGGGTATAAAAAAAATGAAGTTGCTAACTTTATCTACAGTTTCATAAATATAATCAAAATCCATAGATATTTGCTTTCGGTAAACACACTTTTTTTTAATTTCGAAAAGTGTTTTTTTCGAAGTATCTCAAACCCCGTTTCATGCTAAAATTTTTGGACATTATTTTCGGTGAAACTACATAACCGAGAAAATTGGTTGAGGATAAATTTTGCTGTAAGCTAGTGTAATTAATCAAATACTTGGATCGCAATATGGCTCCTAAACGGTGCAAAATAAATTGTAATAGTTCGTCTTGAAATTATGTTTTGATTTTTTGTACCGAATTTATATTTCGCTTAAAAACACAGAACAGCTATTTATATATTTCTACAAAAAATATGGCAACACTGTTTTTATAAGTCATCTGCGTACAACTTAAAAAGAAAGCTGCAAGCAGACGTTTGATTGCGATCGTTTGTATGAAGTGTTTTTGGTTTGGATGAGCTTTCAGATACTGCGTACTTATATTTAAGTTCCTATAAGTCCTAAAAGGCCGTTATAAATATCCCCGACTGTTAGCGATCTCCTGATTTTGTTTGTGTATTTTTATACCCTGTACCGTATGGTACCAAGGGTATATTAAGTTTGTGCAAGCCAAAAATGTATGTAACATATAGAAGGAGACGTCGGAGACACCCCAAAGCTACCTAAAATATGATCAGGTGAATAGAGAAGTCGATATACCCATGTCCGTCTGTCCGTTTGTCCGTGTGAACGCCTAGATCTCAGAGATGGTATGAGCTAGAGTTACCAAACTTTCACATTAGATCCCATATTAATCCATAGGAGGCAAGTTTATTTTATTTTTTTGATATCGGGGATAAATTATATAGCTCCCATGGGGGTGTTTGAGACGACCTCGACAAAAAAAGCGTTTTAGATGAATAATTCGTTTGTTTATGAAGATATCGTAACCAAATTTGGTATTCGAAAGTTTTTATAGTTCCCAATCACTGTACCAAATTTGATCGAAATCGGTTGACTATATCATATAGCTCCCATAGGACCGATCGGCCAAAATAACTTTTTTAAAGAAAAATTCGCTATATTTCGTTTTTTAATAAAGATATTGTAACCAGATTTGGTGTTTGGAAATTTTTTAGGGCACTTAAGCAATGTGCCAAATTTGAAAAAAATCGGTTGACTATATCATATAGCACCCATAGGTCCTATCTTCCAAAAAATCGATTTTTTAACAAAATTTGTTGTGTTTCGTTTGTTTGTTAAGATATTGGGACCAAATTTGACATTCGTGAGTATTTTATAGTTCATAAGCACTGTACTTAATTTAATCCAAATCGTTTGACTAGATCATATAGCTCCCATAGGACCAATCGGTCCAAAAACACATTTTTTATACAAAATTCGATGTGTTTTGTTTGTTTGTAAGGATATTTGAAATAAATTTGGCATTCAGATCTTTTTTAAGGTATTTAAGCACCGTGTCAAATTTTATTGAAATCGGTTGACTATATCATATAGCTCCCATAGGAACGATCGGTCAAAAAAAAAATTTTTGCTTAAAAATTCTTCTGTTTTTGGTTTTTTGTGAAGAAATCGGGCTTTATTACAAGCTAGTGGTACAGGGTATCCTAAAGTCGTCCGCGCCCGACTTTACGTACGCCATTTTTTAAACTAATTTTTTTAGATTTTTTATTTTGAAGTGGCTAGTGTGCTGGCAAATATGCAAAACTTTATAGAAACTTCTCACGGGTTAAATTTTGTAGAACTAATCCCAGAAATATAGATTCATAATCAGCTAATTGTTCTTGCTCATTACATGATTAAATTTCATAGTTATTGTTTGCGCATTTTCGCTTTTATGCCTCGTTGCATGGGCTGCTTACGTCGCTACTCGGGCATACTTGCCTTTAGGTCAACGGTTCAACAATAACTTTTTCATTGAGGGTAACAATAAATTAATATCTTTTGCAAATGAAGAAATGGCACCTACCCCTCTATTGTACCTTTTTTATAATTTTTTTTAAATTTTGAGAAAATTGCAGGGACGGGGAGAATCCCTCCTTTTCAGCTCCCCGTGTCATCAGGCCTTATTTTATTCAATGCACTTTATAATAATAACTACTAGTCTCAAAAAAGCATTACTGCAATAATGGGAATAAAGACTTGCTTCAAATATTCTAAAAAATCAAAGGGGAACTCTACCTAAAGGTAGTCAGCTTATTACCCCTACTTTGCAAAGCTTTTACCATACCATCAAAGCGAGCAATATTGTCGGACTCATCTGTCAACTCATGTGGAACTAGTATCGACCTAATCACTCAAAGCGCATATCGGTTACACACTTTTGCGGAACTCCACTTCATTGCACTTATTACGGTCCAACCCCATTCCTACGGCAGGAAAAACTGAGCTGTATTGAACTTGCATCAACTTGTCAAATGTGCAATTGCAACTTTGTGAAACATCCGAAATTGCGTAACTTTGAAATCAAACAACTGTCGCTGTCGGCAAAATCCCGAGAATGTGCATTTGACAGCAGTTAAGCTGGCAGCAGTTCGCTTCTCCAGGACTAAAAGCAAAATTGCTGCTAGGGTGCCCAGGCAAAAGGCAATCTAAACTAACCTCAAAAAAAAAAGCAGCCACGTATGCGGCACTTGTGGGCGCACCATTAAGCACAGCGCCAGCTAAGAACTGCAGAACTCCCTCCTAACTCCCGGGCACACTTAATTGAAAAGCATTTCGAGGAGCACCACAAAGGCTACCAGTTTCAATTGAAAACTGTTGCTAAAAAAAATTTCATATATTTCCCCCAAAGCTGTAGCAAACATTTGCACCAAGAAAAGCCACAAAAAGAAGAAGAAATTCCGACAAAGCCAATTAAAAAAAAAAGAAATCGAAATCGAGCGAAATTCTTAGAATTGTCTAATTTAGATATTTGTCGAAGCGCACACAATTTCCACAATTTTCCATTGCGTGGTTAAACTATTTACTTACCAATGTTTTTTAAACATTCTTTTTTTGGAAGAATTCTCTCTTGGAAATCAATTTGATTTGATTTTTCGCTTATATTCGATTTCCACTCTTTGGCTTTTGGTTCATTTTTTAGTTGATTTTTTTGTGTTTTGCGGGGTCAGCTTTGGCGCTTTGCGGTTGCTTAGAAAGCAAACTCGAGTAATTTTTGATTTTTCCTGCACTGCTTTTTTGCTTAAATTCAATTTAGAATTGAATCAGTGCAAAAAATAAAGAGAACCAAGTTAAAAGCTTCGAGTTTTTCGCTACCTTTTATTGCTGCTTAAGTGGTGGACAGGGAATTTGATTTTGTACTCGCAGTAAAAAGTATTATAAAGAGAATTGCTCAGCAAACAAGCAGTTGGTATTTGATTTTTTATTTTGAGATGGAACGAAGTGGGAGAACTTCGCTGACAATAACAGAAGTTTATGAACTGAACTTCAAAGAATTCTGACATCTTTACTTGTTAAAATCGAACGTGCTGACGTAAAATTTGTCAAAAATAGAATTTTTGAGACGACGCGAAATAAGTTTTCGAATTAAAAAAAAATACTCTTCAACAGTATTAATTTCTAATTTTCTACTTCTTAAACTTTTTAATTGGAGTTAGTAGCGACCAAGCAACAAAATACAATACAAACTTTTTAATTAATACCATCCCCAAATAATAATTGATTTTTGACTTTGTATTTTTTAGTTGCATTAAAGACTGTACTTGACAGCAACAATGCGTTTAAACAAAGCCCAGACGAGTAGTAAGGCACTTTTGCCCAAAATAGTGTATAATATTTTTGGCCATTATCTAGTGATGAAGTCAAAAACAGGAAAAATTCTGAAAATCTGCTTGATCGGGACTCTCTTTTAGTTACATATAAGGACCGTATTTAAAATGCATTCAAACCAAAAAAAGACTCTTGTACACGAGTAGTAGGGCACTTTTGCCCAAAAATGTATTGAAAATTGCTACATTTGTAATCAATATTTTTTTGGCTTTATTTAGTGATGAAGCCAACAACAAACAACAACTTAAATAAATAAATATTATAGCCAAAGTATTTTATAATAGAGAAATATTAATATTTTTAAAATTATATTTAAGCTACATATAAAAAAGGTGCAAAACTGCGACAACCATGTCAGCTGTTTTTTGTCAAAATGAGAACTATTGGAAAATTAAGGGAAATAAAGGGTGATTCATTAAGACCTTTTTTTTCAATAGGGATTTTCATGTGGATCACGCGTGATACATGACAGCTGTCAATAGCAAAGTTGTTCAGTATTCATTGGCAAATCATCATGGAAAGACTTACACCCGGACAACGTTTACAAATTGTACAATTGTACTACGAAAATCAGCGTTCTGCAAATAATTTTTTTTGTGCGCTGAGATCGACTTATGGTCAACATAATCGACCCATCGAACCCACAATTCGTAACACCATCACCAAATTTTAAACCCAGTATTCATTGTTTAATGATACACGACCAAATCGACCACATCCAGCACGTAGTCAAGAGAATATAGCGGCGGTAGCTGACAGTGTTCAGCCACCTGGCGCATTTTACCTTTGGATCTCGGCTTGAAAGCATACAAAATTCAGCTCAGGCAAGAATTGAAGCCGAATGACCTTCCTGCACGTCGCCGTTTTAGTGAATGGGCTCTTGGTAAGATCGATGAAGATCCGTTGTTTTCGACCAAAATTTTGTTCAGCGATGAGGCCCAATTTTGGCTCCACAGCTTACCAGTGGAAATGCAAGTTTCAAGTTGATTTGTTGAGGGGTGTGGGAGAAAACACGGTAAATCGATTGCGTTGGGTGGGGGTCCGCATCGATATAATTTGAATGTGGATTTGTTCATTAGAACCACATGAATCAGCTTACCAAAAATTGTGATTCGAGGTCACTTGTAACCGTAATTAAGTAGAGTCAAATATTGACGCAGTTCGTATATTTTTGACTATAGCTTTTGTTGTCCGATTTTGTTCATTTTTGACACACAAATGCGTGGAATCATAAGATGCATTAATAGGTTTTGCCAAAAACGGCGAAAATCTACTTTGGGGGATCGAGGAAAGATATCGACATAATTCAACAAACTTCACCTTCTGATGAAATATGCGCACCAGCTGGTTAAATTTGAGGTTTCCAGCTCTTCTAGTCTCCGAGATCTAGGACGGTTCATTCGGACGGACGGAAATGGCTCAATTGCTACCTGAGCATTTTGGTATAAAGGACTTTGGGTCTGCCGCACCTCTTTCTGTCCGTTACATACATTTCACAAATCTAGTATACCCTTTTCACTTTTAAGTACAGGGTATACGAATTTTTTGTTCCATTTTGTTTCAAGATGAGAATTGTCGGAAAATTAAGGGAAATATGTGTACGAATTTATTGAACATAAAAAGGGAACTTATTGACAAAAAAAATAGTTCTACGGAGCAAGCAAAACCAAATACGAATAAAATTGTTTGGTTTAATTTTTTCACTTTCCAAAGCACACAGGTGATAAACACTTATACTAATTTGTCAAAATTCAATTAGGACTAAAATATTATTGGTACGTCTACCATCATAAAATTTAGCTTTTAATTTAATTTACTTCTTATTACACGTTAGTATGTAGAATTACTGTCGAGCAGAAGTGCGCCACACTGACTGTAATGGACTGCTTACAAGAGTCACATTTCTTAAGAAAAGTTTTTGTAAAACATAAAATTTTAGTTTTAGATAGGTGAGCCTAGCCTGCTCAGTTGGCTGTTAAAAAAATGCATCACAAAAAATATGTACCTTTTGGTGGCAATTTGAAACACTATTTTGAGCAAACCCTACTTATTGTGTATAAGAGTGTAAGTGAAGCAGAAATGCAGAAAATTTAACATCTTAAAACCACATTCGATTGAGGAATTGTTTTAAACCGTATTCCATGACAAGAGATTATAAAGCTGGGTATTACTATCCACTACAAAAATAGTGCCTCTGGGAGGCTGCTAATTATAAAATAGTTGTGGGTGTCTCCTCTCGTGGATTGACTATAAAGTTTGTTAAATAAAAAAGGCTTAGCCGTAAATATAAGCTCATTTACTACAAAGTGTGCTCTCATCTAAACAGCAGTAAAAAAAGTGCAGTAAAAAAGGTAGTGTTTTGTAAATAGCTTGGATGGCTTGGGAAAGAAGTTATTTTAAGTGCCGACACCGTAAAGTATTTCTGCACTCTTGATGGGCATGGCTCTCTCTGTTTTATACTTCGTCGACAGACAGCAACTGATAAACAGCAACAGCATTGGGGGCTGTTGAATATATGTATGTATTTATATGAGACAGTGGTGTTGTTTTAGGGGGTCAAAAGGGGCTATTGGGGGTTTCACTTTTATTCGTTTCAATCTATAATTCAACTTTTTTACCAAAAATAAAGAAATTAAACGTTTGCGTTAAAATTTGTTATCGTTTTTTAATTACTTTTGGATTCGGAAGTTTCTCACCAAAAAAATATAAAATATCGTATTTGACATTTTTTACTAGGAAATCAATCTACATTGAGAAAGAAAGCAAGTATCCGGTACTTAAAACGCCACATTTTGAACTTGATATCGAGGCAAGTATGGATTTTCTAAAATTAAGAACTTGATACTCAGATTAAGTATGATTTTTTAAAGTATGAATTACTGTCATTAAGTAATCAATGAACTCGAAAATAGCACGAAATTCGCACTTAATGCAAGATAACTTTCAAACTTATTTTGAGTATTCCAGATATTGGAGGAAGTATCCGAGTTCTTATTTAATTTCTGTTTTGAACATGAATCAAGTTGTTTAAGTAACTTAAAATGAGTGTGAAATATCTCAAAGCAAGAATGTGAATCTAGATTTAAGAACGATTTCATCTTGGATCAAGTTCATTTATGGTCTAAAATTTAAATTTAAAAACTAAAATTTAGCATGAGTTATTTTTCTCTGTGTAACTCAAAAAAATTCAACCTATTTTCTACCAAAAATAAAGAAGTAAAATGTTTAAGATACATTTTGGTCGGTTTTTTATTATTTTTGAACCTGAAAGCTTGCCCCAAAAAAATCTAAATTCACGATTTTGTCATTTTTTGCGCAGAGAACAATCTACCTGAAAAAAAAATTCAACCAATCAAATAACCAAAAATAAAGATAATAAAAATTCGGTCAAGTATTTATTTTTTAAACTGGAAGATTATCCCCAAAAATTCGAAAATCACGTATTTTGAATTTGTTGCTTGGAATTTAATTTTCCTGACAAAAAATGCAAAATTTTTTGTAATTTTTTTTATTTTCGGACCCGGAAGGTTCGCTCTAAAAATATCAAAAATCACGAATTTGGCATTTATTGCTCAGGAATCAATCTACCTAACAAAAAATTTAACTTTTATTTTACCAAAAATAAAGATAAAATAAAAAATAAGAAATATTGTCAAATATTTATTTTCGAACCGGAAGGTTCACCCCAAAAAAAATCGAAAATCGCGATGAAACTTTTTGTAGTTTTTTTTTTTATTATTTTTCAACCCGGAAGGTTCATCGCAAAATCACGAATTTGCCTTTTGCGGAGATCAATCTATCGATTGTATCGATCTGAAATTTTGATACAATGCAGATAACTTTCAATTTTGAACAATTCTTCCGAATTGACCCCACTTGCCTCTACATGTCAACAAAACATTCACCTACTTTCAGAAATTTTTATCTTGGAGGGCATTTCAAAAAGCTATCTACGTCACTGAATTAAGGTATTTGCATATGTGTTGCGTGTGTGTGAGTCGATGTCGTTTCCTATGTATACGTGAGTCTGCGTATGTCTGCGTGTGCCTTATGTTTGCTTATTTAAGTCGTTTGCAGTTTCTGCTTTGCTTTTCTTTGCATAGCCAAACGCATAAAAATGGCGTTCTTCTATGGAGAAAAGCAGTCAAATATTTTTTTTTTCGATTGTGTGTGTGTATGTGAGCATACATGTGTATGTATTGGGAGTTCAACTTGCTTTGATATTCCCCAAATGCAAATGGAGTTTTTTCATGCATTTTAAAATCTACTACTATATTTATTTATATAGCCAAAAAAAGAGCTTGTACTACTCTGCTAGACGTAGCTCTTGTTCCTCCTGGTTTGATAACAACTTTTCAAAATTACGAAACTTGCATATGCATGAACAAATATGATGTTCGAATTGGATATTCAGTTACTTAACGTTCTCCTGCAATGCAGTATGTCAAGTGAAGGACAAACATAGCTTTATGGTAACGAAACTTAGATACCCTTTAAGTAAATTTTTTGAAAAACATTTAGAACATCCGTACTTCCGAAAACTATATTCTTTAGCTGCACAAAATATTTAGGCAAACGATTTATTTTTCTAAGACTATTTGTTTTTTCGAGGTCCTCTTGTTTAACCCCCATATAAAAATAAAACAAAATTGTTTTCCTATGGATCTCTTATTGTTTTTCTCCTAATCCCTGAGACTCATATTACGTTCATACGGACGGGTAGACGGAAATCGATTGCGAAAATTCTTTGCGAGAGAAAGCAAAAAAAATAAAAACTAAAGGACGCGAAGCTTTAAAAATGTACTCAAGAGGGCGCTCAAAAACATATAACCCCCATTTAATTTTTAAAACTTTCAGAATAATGATCCAATATAAAGATTATGACCTCGACTTTATTTGTTATTCGCCATTCGCAATACGACGCGGCTATATATATATTCAGCAGAAATTTTACTCTTCCAGTCTCATCTCTATATTGATCAAGGGAAACCCTCCTTCAAGCCCCTAAGTATCAAGCGCGACTTTAAAGTGTATACAAAAAAGCAACTCAACTTGCCTCATAACTTTAAGTTCACATATTCCAAGACTTAGCTGCAAGTGCCACATATTGCCCGGGGTCTTAATACTTTTTTGTGTGTATTGTCAATCTGCTGTAAAAAGGAGTAAAAAAAAAGTGAAGAACCCCCCGAAAAAAAAAAAAACTTTACACAGCTCCCACTAAAATGCTATTTTTCACTCTATTCGAGCGGAAGTTGAGCGACATAGAGCGAAGCTCAGCACTGCACAGAAACCGGATGTTTAGCATGCTAACAGAGATAGACAACAACAACATCGACAACAACAATAAGAACCACAACAAAGAGCACAAGCTGGTGACAACAATTGTGCATTTCAATGCCGTTTGGGTAACTCTCTCTCTCTCTCAGTCTCTCTGTAGGCAGCGGTAACGGGTAATTCCATATCCCAATGGCACTATCCAACCAAAAAAAGAAAATATGTAAAATAAAAAAAGGTTAAAAAAATAAAACCGACACAACACATAAAATTCCAACACATTGCAACTTTTGCAGTCGCTGAAAGTATTACCCTTCAAAAAAAGAAAAACATTGCAACAACAAGAAAAGTACTGCGAGGGCAAGCTGAGAAGTAAACGTAATGTAGAAGTCTCAGAAAGGTCAGTTTTAATTCGCCAAAGACTCAAGGTCATTTGCTGACCGTCTTTACTCATCTCATTTTTTCTCTATCTTTAATCAGAAATTTTTCATAAAATCGATTGAAAGTCTTCTCTTCAATCCTTAAGGTCATTTGGTTACCATCTTTCCTTATTTCATCTTTTCTATATATTTAATCAGACAGTCTTCATAAAATCGTTTGAAAGTCTTTTCTTCATTGTTCTTATTTCGATTGTTTCCAAAAGCCTACTTTCAAAGCAGTTACGTTGGACTATCAGCCTACTATTGTATCTGTTGGAGAAAAATGAGATCTGGTCCAGTAATAAAGCAGAGCTTCCTGATTTTGATCCTGTAACGGTTTGACTTACCATTTCTCTAGAAAGGTACGATGATCTGCTGATAGACCCCAAGTTTACAGCGAAGATGCCGAAGAAGATATCAATCTGTTGATTTAGCATATAAACACTTATAATTCGGAACATGACCGCCTAAATTTGATGCGCTTTGAAATATGTTAAGTTCAAAACTAATTGTAGTCATAGATCGATTAACAACTGAAGAACATGTAAAAGGATTGGAGGCGTACTATGAAAATAATCGTTCTATAAAAAAAAACATATCTGAGATTCGCACTAAATACGCCTTGATAGGATCACGTTGTGTCAAATTTAGCAATCGGATCTGCATTTGAAGCGCACGAATTATTATCCAAGTTGAATGGGAGAACAGCCTGATGAGTTTTCGTAAAAAGGCATTCACAAATTTTGCCAATTTTCTTGCAAAATATACGAATAAAATGCAATTAACAAACAAACCAACAGATGGCCCACCCTATATTTAACTGCCTTTTCGACGTCTGTGAGGCATAGATTAACTGGCTTGCTTGTATTGATACCAAATTTCCAACATCCGACTCAATTCTCTAATTCGCGTTGATTCTACCGGCCTCTAACTCACAATAATCTTCTTATATAACGAAGACATCGTCAACGAAGCCGGAAGAATCATACTCCTCGGGTTAAGCCTCTATTGCATCTAGGTATAGGATTGTCTCATACATACTAAGCAATGGTGTTGCGAGGACACTTCCTGGAGTGCCACAGCCAGTATTGTGGCCAGTTCCTCAATAACTTTCCCAGTAGTCCGGAACGCCAAATTCTCCTCATTGCCTGCTGAGTGGCCAAGAACCCATTGCAGTATTCTCTGTGTTCAAATGTTTTGGGAATACGATCCTTTAAAAGAATTAGTAATCGAGGAACAACTTCCTACGGTCCATACTAAACAGGTCTAGAGGCCATTAGTCCTACCGAAACTTTTGATACCAAAAGAGGGAGGAGATTAGGGATTTACATTGATTCCCTCCTGCTTTTGCATTTAGTGGAGATGTGTTGCAATCTTAAAGTAACTGCGGTGCTCATCAAGCTATCCCTTCGAGCTTTTTTCTATTTTCGGTTTAAGGAGCACCTGGCCAACCTCCTACAAAAAGAAAGGCTTGATGGATAGTTACAGTCAATAAGATACTCTCAGTACTGAAGATCGTATAGGTGGTCTGCCAAAGTGAGCTCCAAGAACATATTCTCAGAGGTCAGTGAACATGCTTCTTCTTAGGAAACATATCCGTGTGAGTCCAATTTTGCTTCTAGGAAGAGTAATATCTTCCGTTTATCGAACTACCTTGTTCAAGGTATTCAATATACAATGTATTAAGTCTGGGCTTTGGCGCATCCATTGGAAGTTTTTCAAGTTCGGAACTCCCCCTAAAGTTGGAAAAATGTGCTGCCAATCTAATGAAGTAAGTAACTCCTCCTTAGACCAAATTGTGGTTCCGTACCCGTTTCTGGGATATCCCAAAAGCAAGCGTTTTAATTACACACCCAGCTGATTCTCTTACGGCAAAGATTCTTAAAAAAAATCCTGCGCATCGCTTGTTCATTGGTCTTGGCTAAGCTGTGATGAATAAAAATTTCAACTGACATAAAGTACTCATGGGCATAAAACCTCGCCAGCCACCCGATTTCCCAATTAAGACTCACGATTACGTTTGTTGTCGACTTAAAGCAATGCCCAGATTCTCCATATCCAAATATTGGTATTTTGTGTCTTTTTGGAACAATTTTTCGAGATATCGTATTCAAGAAAAACTTTAAAATTGATATTTGTTTGAACAAAATTTTTTTTTTGGAAAAAATATTTGAATTTTTTTTTGGAAAAAATATTTGGTTTTTTTTTTGAAAAAATATTTGATTTTTTTTTGGAAAAAATATTATCTAATGAAGCTTCAGACTTAGTTCCGCTCATAGAATCATACATGTCTTAAAACCCGAATCCGAATAAAATCGAAGATCCATTTGCTCAGTTCCCACGAACTTCCTTACAAAAATAAAACAAAAATTGCTTATATTGTTGCTTAACCCGCCACTTACTTTTCAATCAACCCTCGGTACAGCACCCAGAGAGCAGTGTACAAAAACGGGCACCACGCGGGCAGTGTGGTTTAAATTTTCAAATAGAATTTTTAATATGCGGCCAGCATCGAGTGATTGCTGCAGTGCTCGGCGGAATTCCAACTACTATTCCATGTACATTTGAAGGGTTTTGTTACCGTCCTTACATTGGCTTTTTGTACATTCAGTTTTATCAGCAATCTCTTTAGGATCTCTTTTTATTTCCGGCTGAATGCATTCCAGACGCAGCTTACTTGACAAATAAAAGCTGCCAACTTAATTGAAAAGCATTAAAGTTGGCATAATATGCGTGTGCCACTCATGGAACTAATAAAAAAACTGCCAACTTAATTGAAAGCCATTAAAAGCCAAAAGCAAAAGTTTGCTATCGATCAAACTCAAATATCGACGTTTGTAAGTTAAATGCATTTGGGTGTACTTTTTGAAAAACGTAAAAGTTGGTAAAGATTGTCAAAGGAGTATTTAAGCGTAAAGCTCTGATATGGCGTATACGTCACGTTGAAACGCTTTAAAAATGATGTCAGCGTGGTTATAATTAGACTGATATTATATATTTATGTCGTTTATTGCATTTATACCCTGCAAAATAAATAAAGAGCACATAATTTATGTGGAACAAGTTAAATTATTTAGATTCCACAAGATTTTAGAATATCCTAAGGTTTCAGCCATAAATTAAGATTAAAATGAAGCTTGCACAAACTTAAAAAAAGGAAAACTTTTAAGAAAAATCGAATAAAGTGTCTGTTCCTAGACTAATCCAGTTTTAAACCTTTAAACTACGTATACGCCCTGTTGTTATAACACTCTTGTAATTTTATCATATATTAAGCAAATTTCCTTACATTTAAAAAATTACACTCATTAGTATTAATTTCCGCTTGTGGCCAAAGCAACTTCTGAGAACAAATTTCCCGAACAAGTTTTTCCCTTATCTTGCAAGTTAAGCCAAGGAAAAAACGAAAAAAAAGACCATCATGGACTTTGAGAAATCTGAAAATATTAGCCACGGCACAAAACTTCATCATGGAAACATGACTTGGCACGATAGTAGTCGTAGTAGTTGGAAGTTACTTTAGTAGTACACTGAGAGAAAAAAACGCTGACCCAAGCAACTTCATTCCAGCAGATGCTTGGCACAGTGGTTCAAAATTTGTTTTCTCTTTTTATCCCTTTATGGAAAGTTTTCGTTACTTTATTCAACTAGATCCTCTTCTCAGGAACACCTTTTTATTGCCTACGAAACAATCAGCATCATCAAATTTTAAAACCGACCAAACATATTAAATCCAAATATTGACATATAAAATAAAATAAAATAAAATATGGTTAATTTTGCTGTGTATTTTTAATATAAAATTTTTTAAAATTTAGAGTTTCATCTATTTGTAAAAACCAGGTTCCGAAACTTTTCTAATATTTAAACTAAAAGTCTGGAAATACTTAAATTTATGATTTTTTTTATTAAAATTGAAAAGTAAATATAATTTTGCCATTAAAAAAATGAAATAATCGTTATAGATAATTTATTATTAAAAATTCGTAAAATATTTGATATTTCTTAAATATATATAAAAAAATCAAAAATAAAAATTGGTAAAAAAACAGTTAATTTGTTTCTTTAAATCATTTAAAAAATATAAATTGTTTATTTTTAAAAACTATTAACTAAATTTAATATGTCTATTTTATTTTCTTTACTCTTAAAGTTTCAGAATGCATAATTATATTTAATAATTTTTCGTTATAATTTTTAAATTTTGTTAATTTATTTATTATTTCATTTTGTTTTATTTTTTAATATACAAATTTGAGCAAACTAAAAAAAAGTTATAAAATCGATTTTAAAATCAATTTCAGTTTTATGTTTGTTTTTATTTAAAAATCAATTAATAAATCATCTAAGATCGACTAAAAATCGTATAAAATTCATATATCACTAATTTATACATCGTATAAAATACAAATCATTTAAAATATAAAAAATAGGCTAAAAACCGTCTAAATACCTTTTAGACATCGATTATCATCGAATATCTTTAAAAACAACAAATAAGATCGGCTAATACCGTTTAAAAATGGTATAAGCATCAGCTTTAAATCGTTAAAATATTGTCTGAAAATCGTATAAATACTTTTTAAAAATCGGCCAAAAATTGTATATAAGTCATTTACAAATCGTATAAAATACTGCTAAACATCGTTTTAATATCGAATAAAAATCAGCTACTTATACTTTCAAAATCGTAAAAAATCGACGAAACATTTACCTTTTACTTAACTTGTTTAAAATTAACATAAATAAAATCGTTTAAAAAACCTTTTAAAATCGTAAAAAAATCAGCATCAAATCGTGTAAAATACCGCTGAAAATCGTTTAAAAACATACGAAATCGGCTTAAAATCGTTAAAAAAAACCGTCTGAAAATCTTATAAATGGCTTCGAAAATCGTATAAAAATCATGAAAAATAGACGAAAAATATGCCTTTATTTTGAATTGTTAATTTATTTATTATTTGACTTGCTTAAAAACGCTAAAAAAAAATTGGCTGAAAATCGGCTAACAATTGAATTAAAATCGTGAAAAATCGATGAAAACTCTTTCTATATATGCCTTTAATTTAACTCATTTAAAATTTGAAAAAACGGAAAAAAGAAAGGATAATATTTTTCTTAAAATATTGCTTAAGTTCCCCATTTAGTTCGATTTTTTCTTTCAGTGTGCGCTTACCAAGAAGCCCGTCAAGAAGCACCCATGAAATGTGCGGAGCAAATTGCATTTCAGCTTTTCGCGTTCAATGAAACCAAACCGGGCAACAAGGTCTGCCAAGCACCATACTACAGTTCCCTTCTGTACCACTTTTAGGCAGGTTTTCCAAAGGTTTTTATTTCACTTGTTGTTTTTTTTCTTTGTAGTAAGCTTCCTTTTTTTTTTTTGCTTACTTCCTGAATTGTGATGGACAGACAGCTGAGCCAAATGCATTAGCCGTGCGCTCCGGGCAAACTAACATCATGTACGATAACATCGATATGGTCTTTGGCTAAAGGCCAAAATGCGGGCGCTCCAGAGATCTTTAATGTTTGCCGGCACACGTGTGCTTAGTTTTTTTTTCTGAGTGCGTTTTTTTTTAATAACTTTTGACTTTTTATGGGCCTTACGTGTGTGGGCTTTAATATAGAGCTAGCTGCTAGTATTTTGGGTACTGCCGGCGCTGACTTTATTAATTAGGATAGCAAAACGTGCCAAATTGGTCAACAATGTGTGAACTTCTTCTGCACCTAAACATTGTTTCTCTAAGTAGTAGAGACTGAAAAGCTAATTACTTTGGAGCACATTTAGACGCAATTTTCGCCGACTTTCAAGCAGACTTCAAGTTGAAGTGTTGCACAAGCCGGAAAAGCCAATGTTTGATTACGTTGCACGCGTTGGCAGCTCTGCCGCAGTTTTTACCTGCCTGCGTCCCCAACACGTAAATACTCTACTTAAGAGTTTTTGCCGCCGCCGCCCTCAGCCTCAAACTACTCCGTGCATAACTTGCGTAAAGTTGTCGTAAACTTCCAGGCCACATATATAGTAAAACTTGGGGAAACAAAAACTTGCACTACGAAAATTAGTTATTGTCTATGGGTTGTTGCTGGAGTTGCTTGGCTTTTTGTGGGGGGCTAAAATAATAGCTTGTGGCCACAAGTCAAGCAAAAACTACAAAAACTAAAAAAAAAATAGGATACTGTCGAGAAAATGCACAACAGAATACCCTGAACATATTTTTAGGACCAAAGTGTATTTCTGCATTTCAGCGATATGCGATGTTTGAATATCGAACATATCGGTATGGATACAAATGTTTTGAATCTAGATATATCGACGATCCGGTAAAAATTGTTCACCAAAAAAGTTTCAAAATCTGCTGGCTACAGGTAGGGAACTGTGATCCGATATTTTGAATATCCAACATATCGGTTCGATACAAAAATTATCTAAAACTAAAAACTATATAATACATACAATTTTTTTAACGACAGAAAGTGTATTTTGCATACTTGAAATACGTGATTACAATGCGATATTTTGAATATCCAATATATCGTGATCGATTCAAATTTTTTAGATCTCGAAGTATCGAATAAAAAAAAAATATATCAACGATCCGATAAAAATTTTTTACCAAAATAATTTGTATTTCTACATGCTACAGATATGCGAATGCCATCCGATATTTCAAATATCGAACATGTCGGTATCATGCCAAAAATTTGGGTTCTCGATATATCGACGATCTAATAAAATGTGTTTTTCTGCGTACTGGAGATATATGATTGATGCGATGTTTTCAATACTGAACATATCGAGATTGATATAAATATTTCGGTTCTCAATGTATCGATAAACTAAAAAAAAAACTGAAAAAAAAAGTTTATTTCTACCTAGTCGGGATCGGTAAAAATATTTTTGTTCTTGCTATATCGAAAATACGTTTAAAAATTTTCATCAAAAAAATTTGTACTTCTGTAAACTAGAGATAGCGACAACGGTCCGATTGGGATTGATATAAATATTTCAGTTCTTGATATATCGATGATCAAAAAAAAAAAATATTTAAAAAAAAAAATTATTTCTACTTAGTCGGGATCGGCACAAATATTTTAGTTCATGCTATATCGAAGATCCGATAAGAAAATGTTCACCAAAAAATGTATACTTCTTTAAACTAGACATAGCTCTAGTAGCCGCTAGACTACGGTTCGATACTTGGAACATCGAACATATCGGTATCGTTCTGATATAAGATTTTCACACAGAAAGTGTATTTCTGCATACAAGAGATATGTCACTGCGATGCGATATTTTCAATATCGAACATATCGGGATTGTATATAATTTGGCTCTCGATGTATCGATAATTCAATAAAAATTTTCACGAAAAAGTGATATGCGATTGCGAGAAGATATTTTGATTAGATGAAAATATGACGATACGATACTCTTTATTACGAACATCTAAGTATAAAGGATATACGATCCTCGATTTAGTGTGACAAATATCGGGATCGATATAGATATTTTGGTTGTCCATATAATGACAATCAGTTAAAATTTCGATGGTCCGAGCCATCGGATATTTTGAAAATCGGACATGTCAGGACCGATATAAAGATTTAGTTTCGCGATATATTGATAATCCGATACAAATTTTCCATGAAAAAATGTGTTTCTCTGCATATTTGAAATATGAGATTGCGATGCAATATTCTAAATCGATACAAAAATTTTGGTTCTTGATATATCAAAAATACAATAAAAATGTGTACGATAAAATCTGCATTTCTAAATATTTGATATATACGATTGCGATCCAATATAATAATCATCGAACATGTCGGGATCAATGTAAGTATTTCGGCTCTCGATATATCGATGGTCCGGATTTTTTTTCTATTTATTATTTATTAATATCGTATCTGTTGCTCAAATTTTGGGTCTGTAGCTCTAATAGACCTGGAAATCTACTTATTCATATAGACCGACGGACATGTCAGCCTTCTTCCGCCTGCTACACACATTATCCAAATCTAAGTACCCTAAATGGTATCTAGGGTATCAAGGTAAGGCATACTCTACCTTCAACGCAAAGTTTTTGATCAAGTTCGTTTGACTGGACCCCCATTGCAAGTTATCCAAACTTGACAACTTTGTGACATTATAAGGATTCTCTTACCAAAGTATTCCCGGCTTGCTATAACAATTTTTAAATTAACTTCAAACTAAGCGACGCCATTGTTTTTTTGTGGGGCGGGTTAGGTTTGATTTTTGTTGTGGTTGTTTTGTTTGTTGGATTGGGATTTTGGTGTTTTCACCATTATGTTGCACCAGCTGACGCAACTGACAAGGACACGCCCAAAAAACAAGCGAAAATAATGAATACCAAAGCCAGCTGTAAGCTACCAAAACGCATTGTCAGCCCTGTGGAGCACAGCAGCGCAGCAGTGACCAGAACCAAGTCAGATCCAGAAACAAAAACGACATGCTGGCAGAGAGTTGGACATGAAGGGGAAAGGGCTAAAACTAAACCAACAACAACAAAAAAGCATATGCTGGTTGATTTAGCTGACGCAAGGACACAAGGACTACTAACAAGCTCCACCACAAACAACGTATGCCACATAGTAAACCATCCATATACTATATGGTGTAGAGTTCATATTGCACCATGTGGCAGGCAGGCGAACAAATTGGGATTGATTGAAGTTCAAAGTGCGTTAACTTTTCCCTTTTTGACTTGGCTAATTTACTGCTGCCAAATGTCACAAATATTTCATTTTCAATTACAAAAAAAAAATAAAAGAAAACCCAGCTTTGGAGTGACGAAAGTTTATTACTCTGCAAAGGAACTCTGTAAAAAAAATATTCTAGAAACAATATTCTAGCTACTCCTCAAAATGGTTCTCGATCTTTTGAGCTTTGATTAGAAAAAGAAATGATATTGATAACGAGATTCATTAGAACTTTCATATTGGTAGGTAATATTTTTTTTGGAACACTTTTCGGATTTAAACATAAGCTTATGATTGCATTATTTACACGACAGAACCAAAAGGTATGCTCAGGGAATACCAAATGAAAAAAAGGACTAACGTTTACATCGACTCTATTTTTTCACTGAATTTAATATTAACTGTAGAAATTCGGAGCTTTGTTGAGAAACTCCTCTTTCGACATGCCTGGATATGCTCTAATTTCTGGTTCAAGTTTCTAAAAGTATAATCTATATAGCCTCATCCATCTTTAGGTGAAAGATATCAATATATATGGTGTCGACCCCCATTTACTCCAAACTAAAAACTTAAAAACTCTAGAACTAGTTAGTTAGTCTAAAAATTGGATACTTATTCAATGCCCAAATTACTTCAAAAAATGGAAATTTGTATCCCGAAACCCTTTATAAACTTTATATAATCCTATTAGGCCGATATCGGGAATATCCCCAAAAAAATATTTTTTAGTGTGGCACCTTATTAGTTTTTTTAAGATAATTGGATTTATTAATGTATAATCTACACACACTGTTCCATACTCTAAAGATCAGATTTCAAAAGTTATCTGAGTCTATATTGGGGCGTTCACTAAGTAATTTCGTTTGATGACAACTGTTGATCTTATTGAATTTTTCCGCAGCCAACTTCACACTTAACCGCTTTACCTTTATTTATTTGAACTGCTGATATAGTAAGGCGTTTTTGTAAAAAAAGGTTCTTAAATTTTTTGGAATAGGTTGAAAGATCGAAAACAACATTTTCGGCAAATTTGACTGTTTTACTATCAAAAGGGTAAAAATGCAGTTCATGCAAGGAAAACATTATCTGATGTGTACGGAGATGTGTTGGCCGAACGCCCAAATTGGTTTGCAAAATTTCGTTCCGGCAATTTCGATCTTAAGGATGCACCACGTCCTGGAAAGCCCCTTAAAGCCGATATGGATAAAATAAAGTCGTTGGTCCACGCAAATCATCGAATAACAACTCGAGATTGCTGAAAGATTAAATTTGTCTAACGCGACCGTTCATAAGCACATGAAACATCTAGGATTAATTTCGAAGCTTGACATATGGGTTCCTCATATTCTTACAGAACGAAATTTGCTTCGTCGCATTAACGACAGTGATTTGGTTATCAAAGGTCAAAGAAGTGATCCATTTTTGAAGCGCTTGAATTGAGTTGTTTACAAGAATGTAAAGCGCAAGAGATCTAAAGAGAGTCCAAAAGGATGAACCAGCGCAAACCACTTCGAAGACCGATAGTCACTCAAAAACAAGGTTATGTTGTCTGTTTGGTGGGATTTCAAAGGGATCGTTTATTTTGAGCTTTTGCCCGATAATACCTCGATTAATTCTGAAGTTTATTGTGATTAGCTGGAGATTTTTAAGTGTTGCAGTCAAACAGATGAGGCCAGAATTGATCAATAGAAAAGGTGTTCCACCAGGATAATGTGACACCTCATACAAGTTTAATGACTCGCCAAAAGCTTTTGCAGCTTGAATGGGATGTGCTACCAAACCCACCATTTTCTCCAGACTTAGCACCTTCAGACTATTACTTGTTCCGGTCTCTGCGCAATTTTTTGGAAGGAAGGACCTTCACCTCAAATCAGGACGTCAAAAAACACTTGGAGCAGTTTTTTGACAGCAAGGATCTAAAATTTTATGAGCTTGGAATCAATCTCTTGCCCGAAAGATGGCAAATGGTATTGGATCAAAAAATATTATCGAATATATATATTTCTTCACAAAAAACCAAAAACAGAAGATTTTTTAAGCAAAATTTTTTTTTTTGACCGATCGTTCCTATGGGAGCTATATGATATAGTCAACCGATTTCAATAAAATTTGACACAGTGCTTAAAAAAAAGATCTGAATGCCAAATTTATTTCAAATATCTTTACAAACAAACAAAACACATCGAATTTTGTAAAAAACGTGTTTTTGGACCGATTGGTCCTATGGGAGCTATATGATCTAGTCAAACGATTTGGATTAAATTAAGTACAGTGCTTATGAACTATAAAATAATCACGAATGTCAAATTTGGTCCCAATATCTTAACAAACAAACGAAACACAACAAATTTTGTTAAAAATCGATTTTTTGGAAGATCGGACCTATGGGAGCTATATGATATAGTCAACCGATTTTGTTCAAATTTGGCACATTGCTTTAGTGCTCTAAAAAATTTTCAAACGCCAAATCTGGTTACGATATCTTTATTAAAAAACGAAATATAGCGAATTTTTCTTCGAAAAAGTTATTTTGGCCGATCGGTCCTATGGGAGCTATATGATATAGTCAACCGATTTTGATCAAATTTGGTACAGTGATTGGGAACTATAAAAAAGCAGACGGACGGACAGACGGACATGGGTATATCGACTTCTCTATTCACCCTGATCATATTTTAGGTAACTTTGGGGTGTCTCCGACTTCTCCTTCTATATGTTACATACATTTTCGGCTTGCACAAACTTAATATACCCTTGGTACCATACGGTACAGGGTATAAAAATATTTTAATAAATAATAAATAATAATAATATTTTTAATAATAATAAAGTTCGAAGAAAATTTAGAGTAATTTTACAACAAATTTTATGTTACGAAATAAATGAATGAAAAGAAATCGAACTTCAGATAAACTTCGAATCATCCTTTAGATTTTTAAAATATTTTGTTTTTTAATTTAAGCATTTTCATTTGTTATAAAAAAATACATTTTTATCTTAAATTCTACTTTCGTAAAAAAAATATTTAATTTTATTTAAGTCATGAATATTAAAAATTATTTTTAAAAATAGTTTGAGTGATTTTGCAAAAATTTTACATTACGAAATAAAAAAAAAACTAAACTCCAAATAAATTGGGAAAAATCATAATTATAGACATGGCCGCCTACGATTTTTTTTTAAACATGATATTTACATAGTCTATACTTTTAAGAATCTTTATTTCTACTAAAATTTTTGTAATTTTGTTCTCCCTTTTCTTTTCTACTCGCTTTATCCTGTTTTTGTGTCGAGCAGTTGGACATCCGATTCTCTTAATTAAGAAAATTAAAGGAAATCAGTAAAAATGTTTCGAAAAATATTCTCAATGTTATGTTTATGTTTTATGTTTTTTTTTTTAAATTTAATTTAAAAATGATTTGACTTTCAATTTAATTTGAAAATTAAGTTTTCTAATGATTTTTCCATTTTATTATTTTTATTTTTTACGCTGTTTTTTTTTAAGTGAATAATAAAAATTGGGCCCTAAAGCTTATTTTGATAAGTTTATTTATTTTTTTTATTTTAAAAACAAAAAACTTATTTTTATTTTACTAATAACATAAGAAACATTTCCCAAAACCATTCATCGCAAATCAATAATAAAAAAAACATCTTTAAATCCTCAGCAGCCTGTCACGCCCTCTTCCGGCCGCTACAACTACCCAGCCATTTTGAATATGCACTCTGCAAAAAAAACATGCAGTTCCCACCTCAAAGTGACTTTGCGAAAATAATACATATATACAACATATATACTTATTATATACTCTACATAAGCAAACTAGTAGAATTTTCCGTAAACATGTTTTTTCCCCAAGTCTTCAATCACAAAATGCGTTGGCAAAAGTTTTTAATGCTCCCAACTAGTAAAGCCCAGCCGCCCAAGGGGGCGTGGTTCCGGGACAGCCAGCTGCCGGAGAGTTCGGTTTGATAAATGATGTGTCGAAAATAAATTATTATGCTATGCGCTGGCTTGTTTTTATTTTTTTTTGCTCTTTTATATATCCAGCCACTTTTATGGTCTTACTTTATACTATATTTATTTTTTATTCCTTTTTTTTTTGGGAAACTTATGATATAAGTTTAAATTTGCATGGCTCATTTAGCATATTGATTAATAATAAAGTCGCAACATTTGTTTCAATTTAAAATGTCGAGTCAGAAGAACTTTAATATGCAAAACTTGTCAACAATTTGCGCTTATTTCGTCATCATCAAAACCCATTGTCAGTTGATGTAATGACATTTTCCAAATTATGGCAGGAAAAATCGTGATGGGAAAAGTTAAACAATCGGGCAGAGGACATTAATGTGCCATAAAAAGTGGAGGGGAGGCAGTTTAAGGAAATCGTTTAAGTGGCCACTTGGTAAGCCTTTTGAAATGGAATTTACAACAATTGTGCATTAAAAATTGAAATAAAATGCAGATATCTGTATGGCAAATATGCCATATATGGTTTTTATGCTAATTTCAAGTGCGGAACTGCAACGGAAACGCGGAAAATTCACTGAAAATTCTCTATATAAGCATTGTAAAAATTGCATTATTACGTTTCAAACTCTCAAAGGATAAGTTAAGCTCTTTTGCTGGCCAATTACTTTTATGGTAGTACTTGTTTCGAAGGGTAGAATGACCTACAAATTTATGCAATGAGTGTCTTTTTTTGATCGGGTAAGCCTCCTAAAAAAGAAGAAAGAAACACATTTTATTTTATTTTATTTTTAATCTTTCCAAAAATTTGATCACACTACTTTGCTTATATCTTGGTTTTTTTATGCCTTAAAGCTCCAAAGAGTGAAAAAAGTAACCATTTTATATATGTTTTAAAACAGCTTTCGAAAAATGTTTGGTCACACTTATTTCTCTATTTATCGGGCATTACTTACAATGATTTTTTTGTTTTGGTAAGATGAAGAGAAAAATAAACATTATACTTATTTTGTAGACTTTCAAAAAATTTGTTCAAACTAATTTTTATATATTTCGATCTGTCTCGGAATGTTTTTTTTTTGTTTATTCCGAAAAGCAACATAAGAATGACAGAAATATTTTATTTTTTTTAATCATTGCAAAAATTTGGTCACACTAAATTGTCTATATCTTTGACAGTACTCGAAATGTTTTTGGTTCTAGTAAGCCTCATAACATTTTATAAGCCTTTAAAAAAATTGGTCACACTATTATGTATATATCTCAGTGTATACTCGGGATATATTTTTTTAGCTATTAATTAGAATGAGAAAAATAACCATTATTTTTTTTAACTTTCGACATATTTATTTGTTTATATATTAGTCTGTACTCGGAATGATGTTTTTGTTCGGATAAGCCTCATTAAAATGAGAAGAAAGACATTTTTTTTTTGTTTCCCACGAAAAATTTTGTCTCTAAGAAAGAGAAAACTAACAATTGGATTTATTTTTTTAACTTTCGAAAAATTTGGGCCACACTAAAATTCCTATTTATTGAGCTGTACTTAGACTGTACATTTTAAATCTAGTAAACCTTCTACAAATAAGAAAAATAAAAACTTTTTTTATTAATTTTTTAAACATTCGCACTTATTTACCAATATATGGAATGGTACCTGGAAAGCGGTTTTGTTGATTTGGTAAGCTTCCTAGCACTAAAAATCTGAAATTATTTTATTTATTAACAATTTTTAAAAAAATTGGTCAAACTAATTAGACTTAGATTTGGAGGATAACACAATTCAATTTTTGTACCGCTTATTAGAACATTTGGTCACACTAACTTCATATATCTGGCTGTACCCTTAAGGTTTTTTTTAATAAGCCTCATAAGAAAGTGAAAAATTTTCATTTTATATTTATTTTAAGCAACTTTAATAAATTTGGTGACTCTATTATGTATATACCTCGGTCTTTATACGGGATATAGAGTATTTTTGATCTGTTTATGCTCCTAAGAATAAAAAAGTGTCCATTAGATTTATTTTTTGAACTTTCGAAAAATTTCGGAATACTTATTTGTTTATATATTGGTTTGCACTCGAAATTTTTTTTTTTTTGTTCGGATAAGCCTCATAAAAATGAGGGCTTTACTCGGAATACTTTTAAGAATATAAAAACTAACAATTTTAATTTTAATTTGGACTTTCGAAAAATTTCAGTCCCACTATTGGATGGTACCCGGAAGACAGTTGTGTTGATCTGGTAAGCTTCCTAAAACTAAAAATCTGAAACTATTTTATTTATTAGCATGAATTTCAAGGATTTTTTTGAAAAAGCTTGCACTTATTGGACTATATTTTCACCTACAAGTTAAATTACGTTTTACTTACTCTCTTGATGTCTTAAGATGTATTACAGTTTTAATTCATTTTGTTTATTTCCCGAAATTTATTATAATATCACTTATTTAAGTATGTTTAGACACACTGGATCACTATCCAGTAATGCACTATAACAACAATAAAACAATTTAACAACAATAAAAAAAATTGTGTTTATTTTTTAACAATTTTCGAAAAATTTGGTGTCGCTTATCTGACTATATCTTGTTCTATAGCAGTCTAACCCCATAAAAAAAAAAGGGTAGCAGTATCAGAGAAAGGTTCAGGATGGGTTTTACATTTTATACTCAGCATGATTTTTGAGTGGTTGCCAAAAAACCTTACAGGGCTTCAGAGGAACTTATGTATTAAGAGGGGTTCTGAAACACCAAGATAAATTTTTATGAAACTCCACAAAGCTGAGTAAAACTAAACTGAAACTTATCTTTACTTAAAATAATTTAAAAAGCTGTTCTTATAAATAATTATTTTAATTTTTATCGACCAAAAGCTTAAATTAACATCTACAGTTCCTACCCGATTTCGAAGATCTTAACTCGAAATACTCGTAAAAGAACTCTCTTTTAGTATTATTTTTAAAAAATTTTGTTCGTTTATAAGCATACCAAAAATTAAAAAAAAAAAACAGTCTGTACATATTTATACATCACTGAAAAGAGCACATCAATCGTTTTTTATTTCGATACAGCATTTTATTCACAAGATATTACGAACCACATTTTCG
>JBAMAX010004721.1:0-10371 GCA_037043745.1 Chymomyza amoena | reverse complement strand
TTTAGGTAACTCTGATTCTTTAACCTTCTCCTATTATTGAGAAATTTCGTCTCATTAATCTACAAAAACTGGACCATAACTTTATTTCAGTATGTTAGTTATTTAACCCTTTCAGTCACTCAATTCAGCCGATAGAGATTAAAATTTAAAAACTTGTACATATATAAGCTAATTAGCTGATGATGAATTTCAAACCATTTTTATAGTCGGGTGGCTCACCTGGGCTTCCCGTGTTGCCCAATAAGTTGGACAATGTGACTCTAGCTACAATACTTTGTTCTTTCACATGTAATAATTTCTAAGGTATTAGCTGCTTCAAATCAGCATTTATGATAAATTAGCAATATTATTTATGTGATTTTAAGTTAAGTATCCATTAAATTTAAGTAACATACTTTTGGAGCTCTTACAAAGTCAATTTTATTGTGCACCATGCATTATGCAATGGCCAACTTTTTCTATGATGTAAATAAATCTAAAATATATCTTCTATTTTATGGCTTTTGCAACAATTTCTTTAGCTATGGCAAGCCAAAAATATTCAAAATAAATATGGAAATAACATGATAGCATGATGATTACATGATCGACAAAATCCGCGGATCCGTTTGCATTGCAGATATAGGCGTATCTTTGGAAATCAACTTCAATATGCCTTTTTAAAACGCTTTTACATCTAATAACGTTATCTTTGTTTCCAATTCTAACACAATTTGAACCAATATCACCACTTTGTTCTATAACCATCCTATGAATATCGCTTTTACATATATACCAAAGTGATACTTAGCTACAGTTTTTTTTACCTTACAATAAAAGTTTACTGCATCGATTACTTTTAGCAGTTTCTGCTGTTTAATAGGAACTTAGTTTCTTATAACATTTGATAAAAGATCGACAAATATGTGCATAAGACAATCTTATATATTATTATTGCCTTATTTTGTGGTACAAATTTTGATCTCTTCGATATTCTCGTTGAAAATTTCGTTTTACGATACTTCAATTTTTTTAAAGATCTATGTAAATTTCATTATCATTATCCTTAACTTCGCATTCCGGTAGTCAGGTAAAGATGCATAAATTTTATTCTCAGAAAATTATCTATTATCTAATGTTATACCATTTCAAGAAAATTCTGAGAATCGCACTTAATAAGCCGAAAAAAAAAAGGCGAGTAAGGGGAGTATCCCCGTACTCTTGCTTAATTTATGGGACGACATATTTTGAAGCCTTACTATTTGAGATATCCTTTTTAAAAATGTATTAATCGTAAGCTTACAAATCATTTTATACTCTCAATTTTTTATTTGATTATGTGATATGAAAAACTTCACTTTTATCACCACTAAATTAAACAATTTTATTGCGGACCAAAATTTTGAATTAAATCGAAATAATTTTATTAGAAAAATACAAAGAATTTTCATTTTTTTTTTATGCTCGTATATATTTATTTTATATTAAACAATTCTTGCGATTTCGATAAGTAAAATCGAGAAAATAAAAATGTCCAACATATTGGACGCCATGACTGAAAGGGTTAACAATTAAAGCAGTGTTGACTCTTTTTTTTGCTTTTGGACCTTAAACCATTTCATACTGGAGCAAAGCTGAGCAACCAATTAATTACTGTTTTCGAGAATCGGGTTTACGTCCCGCTGGATAAAAAATAGGGGCATACATACCAAAATATGGCTTTCCTGAAACGAGAAATATAGCAACACTAACAAAGAGTCATGTCGCAATAAATGCGAATGGAAGAATGAGATGACTCATAAGCCCGATTCTTTGAAGTACCCATTAAATTTCCCTACGAATTACATAATCCATCAAACAGACCTCAAAAAATAGAGAGGAGCTCTATGTGTAACAGCTCTACTCATATAGAGTGTTCCAAGATAACTTACAAAAATCTCTTTAAAAACAATAAATCGAAAGAAAATTTTAAGTTTTTTGGAGGTTAACAAAATTTTTTTTGGACTCAGTGACTGAAAATGCTTGTAGGTAGCCCTGCCACATATAAAGTGTGTTGAACTTTATATGCTCTACCCACTTAGACCTGATCCGATGCACCTGAACCCAAGTGTTCCAAGATAGCCTCTCTTTGAAAACTATAAATTGAAAATAAGTTTTAAGTTTTTAAAGATTACAAAAAATTAAATATGTTTGTAAGGTTATCTCGCAACCCTTGAATTTGGATTCAGTGACTGAAGATTTACGTAGGTACCCCTGTCTCGTATTAACTGAGCCTGTGAAATCAGTTCCCGCAGCACAACGGACAGAATATAAGGTAGTTTCAAAGAAAGGAGATTTCCAGTATCCATGTGCTCTAGTATTTCATATCTCTCCTACTTGACGATGTTTTTAATATACCCCAAATCCATACATTTGTAAAGTGTATAAAAATTATGAGTCCTGACAACAACTAATGCCATCTCTTGCACACAATCCTCGAGCTCTTCTTGTCCTCTTTTTGGGGATACTCGTATTTTGTGCGTACTTCCATGTTTGCCATTTTTGCTTCAATGGCCATTTTAACAAAGTAACTGTTGTTTTTGTTGCTTTTGCTGTTGATGCGTTTGTCCTCCTATGCCTTGTCCTTGTCCCTTTTCATTTACTCTAACTGTATCTCTGTATCCGCATGCCTCAGATGCGTCTGTGTGTGTGCGAGTGTGTAAGTGTGAGTGCGAGTGTGAGTGTGAGCGTATGCGCTCTGCTTGACCACGCTTCACTTTATCAAATTTTCCGTATACAAAAATGTTTTTTTTTGACAACATTTGCCTTGTCTTTTGTTTTTCCATTCTTTTGCCTTTTCAGCTTGTTATTTCTTTCTGGCTTTGCCCTTTGAACTGTATGGCAATCAGGTGTAGCATCCATTGAACTGTCTCCTGGTCTGTCTCATTGACTGTTTGTCCAATTGATTGTCCATTGAAGCAATGCGCCTAGCAATTGAGTTTATGCAAATTTATTTCTTTTCCTATATATCGAGCCTCTCTTTCTCTCGCCGAACCTTTTGTACGCCATTTTGTTTCTTTTGCGTACGTTTTTTTCTGTTTCTCTTTTGCTCTATGCTTTGTTCATAATAGGATACGTCGTGTATGTTATAGGAGTTTGGTATTTGCATAGGTCTCGAGGTCTCGTGTTACAAAAGGAGCTACCATTTTTGCAGCACCCTATTTTTGGGTCCTGGACTCTATTTGTCTCTGTTAATAGTTCGTGTAAAAATCTACAAATATTTGCAGTCTATTAATTTTTCGTTCTTCTTTTTTTTGTAAATTTTTCTTTTGTTTTTCTAGTGCACGCTTTGCATTATATTATTTCAGTACAGCTGAAATTTAATATAGCAGCTCGTTTTATTTGCCTGGAACAAACAGAGGCGTATGCTTTTTTTTTTTTTTGTTTTAAATATAAAAATATAAATTTAAGCGCCACATTTTTTTTCGTACGTATACAATGTGTATGTGTGAGCGTATTGTGTGGCGTATAAAATATTTACCCATTAAATTTGCCTTTAATTAAATGTACGCCATGTTTTATTTTGATTATATTTTTAATACTCTTACAAGGGATTTATTGGCTTTATTGTAAAGACCGCGAAGCCGGAAATACGTTATAATCAAAAGTGATTTAATTTAAGCATAGAGCTTTTATAATTTTAGATTCAAATTACAAAAATTTTGATTTTTTTATATTGTAGGTCTCTATAGATTTTTTTTAAATATTTATTTATCTATATAAATTTGAGTATTTTGGCTATTGTTGCAGTTTTTAATCAATTTTTTTTCAGATTTAACCATAGAATATTTTTTAAGTTTTTAATGGTATTTTAAAGATCCTTATTATTACATAATAAGTATTATATAACGAGTAACAAAATGTATTGCTTAAAGCCCTCCGATTAATTGATAACATCTGAAAAATTGAGCTATTTTTGTACAAATAATTTTATTTTGTAAATAAATAGGTTTAAATCAAAATTAATATAAAATAAATTTTTTGTTGTATCTTTTATATTTGTTTATTTTTTTATTTCTGTATAAAACTGCTCTATGATATATTGTCAGTTTTGCCCGAATCTAAGACATTTTTCCAAAAAATTGAATGAAATTTATTCTATAAAAAATTTTAAGACATGCAAATACTCATCTTTACGAAATTTTGTATAAATCGGATAAGTATAGTATATAATTTCAAAATAGACACTTGAAATCTATTTTGCCCGCGAATGTTCTTTTTAGAGGATTTGCCAATCTAGCAGAAGTTTATTTATTTATAATTTATAAAAACATTTTTTTATGAAAAAATAAATTCATTTTATATTTATTTATATAAAGCTAGCTTAAATTTAAAAATAAAAACTAACAATTAAATGTTAAAAAATTCATTTTATAGATTAATATTATTTAAATAAAGACTAATATAAAATTAATGTTTTTTTTATTGCCATTTTATTTATTTAGAATCAACATTTTCTCCCACTGTGTGTTGGTTACTCAAACTTTGATAAACTAAATTTATATTTTTTGAATTAATAAATATTATAATAATTTGCAAAGTATGAATTGCGGCGAAAAAAATATAGAAAAGCGTTATATATGACTGTTATATATAAAAGGAAATAAAAAACAGTAACAATAAAATCATGAGATTTAAATATGTTGCCACCAAAGTGTTCTTAAAAAATTTTTTTTAAATTTGAAACAAATCTTGTCTCAATTTTGTACAATTTAAAAAAAAATTGGCCAATTTAGCCTTTTCCGCTCTTCTTTTCTTTATACTTTACCAAATCGTGATGATATTTACTCAAATGAGTAACGAAAAAATTCGTTACACTGAAAGAAAAGGTCCATGTGACGTCACATAATTCGCTAATGGAAGTTCGTTCTAATAAAAATATTAAAAAGTCAGCGTAATAAAAAAAAAAAATAAAATAAATATTTTTTTTTTAATTACACAACGTATTTTTTTTAACAGCTAAAAAGATTTAAATTAAAAATCTTATTTGATATTTCAGTTTTACTCCACATGAATAAATTTATTTCTTAATTTTTTTAAGAACTAAGGTTCTTAATCCCAAGTTTCTTTCTTATATTTAATACCAAATATTATAATGCAAGACAACACTATGTAAATTATCTCAAATAAAAATCTCTCGCTGTAAATAATTTTATTCATATGCTGGCTTAAGGAATTTTTTACATTTATGATATAGGCAATACATAACTAAACTAAACTATAGCAAAAAAAAAAGGTTAAAAAATGTTCATTAAAATAAATAAAAAATGCATTAAATAAAGGTTTGAAATTTTAAGCAATATATAACGAAACTAAAATATAAAAAGTTTAAAAAATGTTTATTAGCTATGCAATAAATTTAAATGCAATAAACAAAATGTTAAATTTTAAAACTGATTCGGCAATTTTGGAGCTACGAATCGAATTGCGTCGTTAGTAATAAATAATCGTTTTGTTTCTTTACCTCATTATTAATATTTCATAGATTTAGCTTATATTTTTCAAAGATCTTAAAATCCTTTAATTGATTCCTCTTGTCGCTCAGAAATGAAAAAGTGTCTAACAACATGCACTAAAAATAAATATTGTGCACTTCTGCCCAAAGTAGAGCTCCAATATCAACCAGTCTATAAATATATAGACATATTTTTATACTGTCTTTCGGTATTATTTAGTACTTGAAAAATTATTGACACCGAAACTTTTTGTAAACAGAAACCAAAAGTTTTTTTTTGTAAATAATTGAAGTTGTAATTTTTTATAATAACGCGCTGCACACGCCGTTGCTCGGGCACTTCTGCCCTATTGCATTTCTGCCCCAAAAAGTGATCACATTTATCTTTAAAAAACTAGCTGACCCAACGGAAGAGGGATCGAAGATTTATGTTCACCCAAGCCCAGATTTCTGAAAGATACTTACTTTGCCTTACTTTAAATTCTTTCCAAGCCTCATTTTTCTCTGTACAAGAGTACATAATATTTGGCTTGATAAATTTAATTGCTCTATCCGGTTTATTTTCTTTTGCGTTCATTACTCAGCAAAGGTGGCAATGTTTCGTTTGTGGAAATGAAAATAAAAAACATTTATAGGTATATATGTACACCAGCCATATGTATATTGTTAATTGCAATTTATTCACATGAACACCTCTCAGAGCCGTCAAACGCCCCATATCAAGACTCTACAGCTCTACAGCAGTTGGCAATGGAATTGTGATTTCAACGATTTTAATATTTCATTATTTAATATTAACAGTCGCTTGACGGTTTGCAGACGCTTTCATGCTGCATGGCAATGCATAATGAATAGCTTCATACGAACACATATACATAAAGTCACACATATTTATGGTTTTCTTATATGCGAGGGGGGTCTGAAAAGTAATTCTCACAGCAAAAAGAGGCCTATACGTAATAAAAATCGACTTTCCAAGCAATATACTTTATTTAGCGAAGTATTTGTCGGGCCATTCATTCGCTTGAGAAACTTTTCTTTTCATAAGCCTCTAATTTTTTTTTTTTTTTTTGAAAGGGAATAAGTATTGGTATATCCAGCGAATTTGATGCGGGGAATCAATTTATACGATATTGCCATATTGATAGTCATAAATCTTTTTTTTACAATATACGATATATTCTTATTGCAGTCCAATAGCTCGAATCGATGCTTAGTACATCCGGATTTGTATACTACTTTGTTAAGGGTAGTGGATATCAAATTATCCAAGGGCTTTACAAAAATCGGTTGCCATCACATTGACTGGCATACCCGCCTTCATCTTCGCAAAAGACTCTGGAGACTCCCAAAAGTTGCCTAAACTATGATTAGAGTGGCTACAAAAAGTTGATAGAGCCATGTCCGTCTGCCTGTCTGTCCGTATGGATGGCAAGTGCTAGACCAACTCAAATTTCAGATTAGATGCCTTATTATACCAGGAGAAACAAGCTTATTTTATTGATATTGGGGTTATATTATATAGCTATATAGGACCTCGAAAAAAAAAAGTTTTAGATGAATAGTTCGTTTGTTTTTGGAGCTTTTTATAGTTCCCAAGTACTGTCCCAAATTTGAAGCAAATCGGGTGACTATATCATATACATATGTAGATCCCATAAAGCCGTTCGCTCAAAAAAATTCGTCAACTTTTTTTTTTTTAAGAAATCCTTACCAAATTTAGCAAGCATATGTCTTTTGGAGTTCTTGAGTAATAATCGGATTTAAGTTCGCTATAAAATCTATCCATAAATTGTCACTACTTGACCTCTTCAACTTCGTCATGGAGAGCGTTCTGCGGAAGGCCGGCGTACATCGCACTGGCACTATCTTCTACAAGAGTGTCCAGCTCCTTGCGTACGCCGGCGAAATCGACATCATTGGACGTAGCAAGCGAGATGTCACCGCGGCCTTCAGTGCTATCGAACGGGAGTCTGCGAAAATGGGTCTGGCGGTAAATGAGGGCAAAACAAAGTATATGCTGTCGACAAGTAGGGACGTGCGGCGGCTTGGGTCCCAGATTACGGCCGACAGCTATACTTTCGATGTTGTCAAGGAATTCATCTAACTTGGCACCACCGTTACCACCGACAACGATGTCAGCCTGGAGATCAACCGCAGAATCACTCTTGCCAACAGGTGCTATTTCGGTCTCAAATAGCAATTGAGTAGTAGAGACCTCTCTCACGCGACAAAACTATCACTCTACAAGGCACTCATCCTTCCAGTGCTTCTCTACCGCGCGGAAGCCTGGACCATGTCGCTAACTGATGCAGCTACCTTGGGAGTTTTTGAGAGGAAAGTACTGCGCAAGATCTTTGGTCCTATTCGATTTGGCGATGACTACCGCATCCGCACCAACCAGGAGCTATATGAGCTCTTCAATGACATGGACGTTGCTCAGCGTATCAACATCCAGCGGCTTCGCTGGCTCGGGCATGTCGTTAGGATGGACGAGGATGCTCCAGCTAGACGTGTGGTCGATGCGGTAGTCAGCGGCCGTCGGCGGAGAGGACGACCGTGTTTGCGTTGGAAAGACCAAGTGGAAGGGGCCCTGTCTTCGCTCGGTGTGACCAACTGGAGAAGGCGCGCGCAATGCAGAGGCGCCTGGAGAGAAGTTTTAAGGCAGGCCGTAACCCGGTAATCGGGTTGTTATGGCCACATAAGAAGAAATTGTCACTATTTGTCAAATTTTTCCTAGAAAATATGATATGCCCAAAATGGATTTTAAAAGTGGATTACCATTCCCAACTATGTAATTAATATCCTGGCCTGTCGATGGGGAATTAAAGGGTTCCCTTGCCCGGAGATTTCTTAAGTACTCGAAAATTTAAAAAGGTTTTAACACTTAATAATCGATTTGATTCTCTACCATAGTTTGGGTATTCTTATATTTAGCTTACTTTTTTGGATGAAAAGAGTGGACTTAAGATCTGACGACTACCACCGGGCCAGTAATTTTTCTTGACGATCCTAGTAATAGGGTTTTACTTTTTAATGATGCTTTAGTTGTCAACTCTTCTAGAATAAAAATATAACATTATTTACTTTTTAGGATATCACTTTTCCCCTCTCTTCCCTTCCCGCGCACAGTAAGCAAAGACTGAGCCGCCCATTTGAAGAACAGTAATCAAATGAGGTCAATTTTGGTATAGGTGCTTAAACTTTTACACTAAACAGCTTATAGAATATGCTATTGTGGTTTCTTGGCTCGCTTTATTATTTTTCAGCCTGCCCTCGTTGTATCTACGTATATAGTATGTATAGTCTAAATTTTCTGTACAATGCAGCATCAAAATGTAATAAAGCAAAATGGCCAACAAACTAACCATCTAACCAAGAGTTTGTTAAAATTTCAGCACAGATTTGTGGCCTCAAGCTAAATTTTTTGATACATATGCTTTGCACACATGCCATATACATAGTATATACAGCATATATATGTATACGTATATACATAGTATAGATTAGCAGGTGAGTTTAATCCATAAAATGTGCGATTATTGCGTTTATGCGGCCGCAGGCGATTTCAATATAAAATATAAACACCATGTTAGAGAAATTACAACATGAAAGCCAATTTGAAAGCAGGAAGTCAGCCCTTTTAAAACACACACAAACACACGCACTAAGACCAGTAAGGTTAAGGACTCTTGGGTAATATTTGGCTTTCGATTAAGACCTTTTTGATTATTGTTTGGACAGGCAGAAAAGTAAAAGCATTTCCCAATGAACTGAAAGCTGTTACCTTAGTGCTGGTAATATTTAAGTTTTAGCTAAGAATAGTTATACGTGGCAGGGTTTTCATATATTCTTTTATGTTATGTTTAAAATATTAAAAAAAAAAAAATTCTTAAGTATTAGAATCTAAAACCTGAATCCTAAAAATTTTGAGAATATTTAAACTATTAAGGACTTAATTACCAAATCACTTACTCATATATATTTTAACCATTTAACACATTAACACATTTATTAAAATACACATTTAAATTGATTGGAATAGGGATAAGGAACTAATATTGTTCAATTTACTAAAGAAAAACCCTAAGTAATAACCAAAAATATATACTTTATATTTTAAAATGCGCTTATTATATCCATACAATTAATATAAAACACAGCAAATATAAAATAACAAAAAATATATTTTTATTCGAGATTTAATGTTGCCTTAAGGATGTCATGTTCATAATAATGTGACGTCACATAGTCTATAGCCAGCCGACGTTCAAGACACTTCCAACAATACCGCATTTGTGAAATTATGATAAACGTCTTAGAAGTTCCGAGGGAACAGACAAACATACACAAATACAGCTTAAGCATATACCTCTCCTTGCTTATCCGTAGTCGGGATTAAGATCAACTATTGATCCAGTTCGAGGCCCTATGGTCTACGGGAGTCAAGGATAGCAGAAGAATTAATCCAGTTTGCCACACAGAAAAAACCAATTTTACTCAGATCAGAGAGGTGTTCGATAAATTTCTAAAAAATATTTTATTGTTATAAATTAAGTCCCTCATCCTATTTAATTCTTTACATTTGGTCTATGTTACTAAGTTAGTTATGAGTAAGTCAAAGAACAAAAGGCCTGCCATTGAATTATTGACAGCCTTTGCTCGCATTTATTTCAATATAGGGTGGGCTATCTGTCGATTCGGTTGTTAAACACTTATAATTCGATACATATCCATCCCCAGTGGATCGTTAAATAACCGAACAACGCGTAAAAATGGTAGAAGTTAAACTTACAGGGGGCTCATAGTGTTTTGTAGAGCCAGACGCGATATTTGCTCGATATTGTTTTATATAAAAAAATATTTCATTATTTCACGAGTTGATCCAAACTTGCGTT